>APFE031249790.1:113712-125187 GCA_000404065.3 Pinus taeda
TGGAATGGAAAGCATTGGGCTATTCAATACATATTCTCCCATGGATAGCTTGATATTATGGCACTTTCCAGAGCAATTTATGGTTCCTCCACTTGCAACCATCACTTGACACTCTAGTACTGGATATAGGAAGCAATTCAATTCCGTGGTTATCTTACAATGAATTAAATTATGGGTACTTCTTGAATCAATCAACACTATTACCTTTTTCTTCTTGATATGTCCTTCTACCTTGATAGTTTGAGGAGTGGTAATTCTAGCCAACGCATTACAAGATATGGTCAGATTCATTTCTTCTTTATCTAGGGTTTGTTCCTGGAGTATATCTTCTTCTTTTTACATTTCTTGTTCCTTTTCTTCCTCCTCCTCACAATCTATGTAGAATAATTTCTTCTCGGCACACTTATGAACTTTAGTGTATTTGCTATCACAACTGTAACAAAGCCCTTTTTCCCTTTTTTCTTCCAATTTTTGTGGTGTCAACCTTGTAGGTTGTGGAAGGCTAGGGGCAACAACAATTCCATCTTTATAGTTGTGAGTGGTAGGCTTCCTGGTTGCCATAATTTTGCTTTCCATTTTTCTTGCTAACCTAAATGCCTTCTCCAATGAATCGGGTTCCCAAAGCTGAACCTCATGTTGGATATTATCCTTTGAAGTCCCTATGAACACATCAATCCTATGGTCCTCTGGAATATATTTTACCCTTATGTTCAATTTTTGGAAGTCCTCAATGTGCTCCATCATTGAACCCTTTTGTTTGAGATTTATCAATTGGCTAAAAAAGGTGTTGCTTTTTGTATCCTCATAAATTTGTTATCATTTCTTCCGTAAAAATTGCCCAACTAACAATTTGTTTACGAGAGCAAAGCCAACGATACCATACAAACTGATTTGGTTCCAAATATAAAGTTGCAATATGTACCTTTTGTGTGTTTACACATTATGGAGATCGAAAAATTGCTCCATCTGTAGTATCCATGTTCCGGGATCCTCGCCATCAAACTTCCTCATATCGATTTTTGGAACATGGTGGGTCTTCAATCCAACATTAGAGTCTATGAAATCATGATTAACATTTCTTTTGTTCTCATCATGAGTTTCCTTTACTACATTTTCACCATTAGTAACCATTTCTTGTAGCAACTTATTCAAATCTATCTTCAATTCTTCCATCTTAGTGTCCACACCATTCATTTTAGCTTCCATGCCATTTATCTTAGCTTCCACACCATCCATCTTAACTTGCATGCCATTCATATTAGCTTCCATGCCATCCATCTTAGCTTCCACGCCATCCATCTTAACTTGCATGTCGTTCATATTAGCTTCCACGCCATTCATCTTGGCTTTAGTTACCTTTTGTGAGAGTGAAATTTGTTGTACTTGATCTTGTAATTTTGATATATCATGTTGCTTTTCTTCCTCTTCTCAGTGAGTCATGCTAGAGATTTCATGTTTCTTACTAGGTGTTTCCATTTTCTTTCTTCAGGGCATCAAGTAATGCTAATAATTCTTCACTAGTCCCTTTGAATTCCTTCAAACTAATTTTTCAAACCAATCTTATGCAAAATTTAAAAAACACTACACACCTTTTTTTTCAGTTTGTAAGAGATCGACGTTGAATCTTTTGTATCTCTGTAATTGTGGATCTCGAATATCTGAAATCGCATCTTGCAGTAGCCCTTTGAGTCCTACTTCTAACCCCGGAAGTCTGATCAAGAGTGGATTCTCCAAGAAAGATTTATGCCAAATCTCCCACAGTGACCTAATTATAGACTAGTTCAGTAGAGCGAACTTGTACGAAGTGCCATGTGTCACTGTTTCAACCTTAGTACCTAACACTAATATACAGAAAACTATAGGTTGTCCTCTTTCTGAAACTTCTTACTAAATTTCAATCTGATGCTCAGAACAAAATTTATGACGATTTTCCTAGGTCACCTGTTTGGAATGTAATTCAGGAGTCTGTAAAAACCCTAACTTCCGCAGATTATATCTCTTAAAATATAGCAATAAAAGCTCTGAAATTTGGACCTAAAGTTTAGAACGATTTTGGCTCAAATGGGTTTTTATTTTAGCTTTTGAAACGTCGCAAAAACAAAGTTTAGCAAAAATTCCACGATGACCTATTTGTAGCAAAACCCTAGAATCCAAAGCTCTTATACCAAATGTTAGCAAACCAGCTCACAAAAAAATAGAAAAGATAGATCAACACCTTAGAATTCAACCTCTTCGAGGGGGAAACCTCCTTTACATTACACAAATGAACAATTCTTGGATGATACAAATGACTAAACCTCCCTTCTATAGATAGGAGTCTAAGGGGTCACAATATAATCAAGCCGACATAACAATAATAACATAAGGGCACAACAATAACAATAGTGGGTTTCTGGGGCACACTAATAACAATATGGGGACAATAGGGGCACAATAATAACAATAAGGGATACAATGACAATAGTAATGGGGGAATCACTAGTATTATAGGGACCTAATAAATGCATTGACTAAGGTTTGCAACACTCAGCGAAGTGATTGGGAACTGTGCATACCTGTAGTACTATGGGCCTATCAGACGACATGCAAGAAGTTGACTGTACAAACACCCTTTAGGTTTGTATATGTTGTTGAAGTAGTGATGCCCATGGAATACATTGTGCCTAGTAAGTGCATAGTGGCACTCATGGGTATGACAGATTCCAGAGCCCTAGAGGAGAGGCTCCTGCAGCTGGTTGAACTTGAGGAAGAAATATTTCTAGCTATATTTCACCAATAGGTCCAAAAGCAGTGCGAAAAATCATGGCATGATCAGCACATTAAGTTGTGCACCTTTAAGGTAAAAGACCTGGTTTTGTTATATGACAACAAGTTTGATAAATTTCTAGGGAAATTCAAAATGCATTGGTTAGGGCCCTATGTCACTAAGGAGATTACCGACGAAGTAGTGGTTCAGTTCGTCAAATTGAATGGAGAGCCCTTCCTAGAAAAGGTGAATGGTAATCACTTAAATCCATACACTAGTGGTCCGGCCATGTGACTATATGAAGGTAGCACATTCTTAGCACTCCAGGCAGCTAGAAGGAGACACGGGACTATAAACTACACTGCCTGGGTTGGGGAGTTGGGCGATTGGAGGATTGCGAAAATCAAGGAAGTGTCATAGGGTTCGCGGCAGCGCGAAGGGAGTTGCACTACCCAGGGAGAAATCACACAGGTTGGCCAGGAAGTGACCATTAAAGTCATTGTTCATGATTTGATGGTAGAAATGCGGCCAAATGGAGTGGGCAGCCAGCATTTAAGATGAAATTTATGGGTCAGATCCTTGAAAATATGTCACCAATCCAACATTAATGAACCGAATTTGGGGGGAATGGTTGGATTTGAATTCAAAATACCCTATAAATTACAGGTGGTTGTCCATCAAAAAACACTTAGAATTTTGAGAATTGAGTTGTTGAGCTCTCAGGCACACATGAATTGCGAGCAATACAAAATTTTGATAGCTAGTTCAGTATTTGAGACATTGCCAAAGGAGACACAGGAGTTCTTGCAGCACATCATGTCGGTGCCCACAGAAGCTATAGATACCGAAGCAAAGGAGTCAGTGCCAAAAATTGAGATGGAGGCTGAAGAAGCTACTCCCGAGGTTGCCGAAGTATTAGCCGAAGTCCCCAAATCACCAAGGACATCGAGACCAAATCTAACCCCAACCAAGGAGAGCACAAAGGAAAAGAAGGGTAAGCAGCCTTCAATACCGGTGCACGCATCGACGAGAAGAAACCCACTAAAGCCTATTGCACAGGGGAAGGGTAAAGCCATGAATTTGGAGCCAGAGGAGGAAGAAATCGAAGACATCCCAATGGATGATAAGGATGTGGGAGTAGATGTGGAGGAAGTTGAAGCCCAGGGTGTTGACCCTATCACTCAGTTGCCTGAGTATGTCCCTCTGTGTAAGGGCAAGACCAAGGTGCCGAAAGACATTGATGAGAGTAAGGTCCCCTTGAAAACCCTTCTACTGCCAAATGAAATTTTCTTCGAAGGACCGCGCTTGGGACAGGTTCATCTGCTAAAACTCAAAGACTAGGACTTGTCTAATCATGAGAAGTTCACACACCTGGTGACTGAGTAGTTGTTGCATCACATTATCGACACAACCACCAGAATGACCGCATTGGAGCTGTAGAGTTGGCTCAGAGGATTAGACAAGGCAGGGTTGCTCAACCTGCTTTGGGTGTTGCACTACAACTGCACCTCGGTTACAATATTGGTCATCAAGAATATGCTATGCTTGGTGCATGATGGGTGTTTATGTCTAGAGGAGCCAATACCCATCACTGACAGGTTGATCCATAGGATCACGCAGTTGCCCTACATAGGAGAAAATTTGACAATGATATTTGGTGGAAAAGGTGGTGAGCAAGCCCTCGTGGAGGCCATGAAGGAGAAGTTTAAGCTAGTAAAGAAGTCGCACAGATATGCCATATCTAGCATCTGTTACCCTATTATAAAGTTGACTACACAGATCTTAGTAGGGAAGGCAATGAGAAAGTGTCGCGTTGATGAGGTGCCAGTGCCTGTCATCGTGCTAATAGACCAGTGCACCGAAGGAGTTCAGCTCAATTGGGCAGACTATCTCCGCAGTGAGTTCCTTGCGAACTGTCACAAAGCACAGGATATCAGCAAGATGTTCCACTACGTGTGGTTCTTGTTGTCGATTGTGCTAGTATCATGGGAGCTGCCAGAGGATACCCAATTCCCTTCGGTCGCGACAGGCCTACCAGAAGTAGTGAAGTACGCTTCACTGTGGGCAACCAAGGATGTGCAGTGAATCAAGGACAGCAAGATCTTCTGGATCTTGATGGAGATGAACATCCACATAGCCATCAATCGCACACCGCGATTGTCACCTACAGTGTTTGCCAACCTGCAGGGCTCTGTAGAGTTCAAAGCAGATTTTGACCATGTGGCCATCAGGGTGTGGAAGGACCCTGTGCAGAAATGGTATCACTTGCCTTACCTGGAAATGAATGATGTCATTGATGCAGTACTTGATCAATGGTCGGCAGAGTGGAACACCACAGTAGACTTGGCGATGGGAGGCAGCAAGTTTGTCGTGCAAAGAACGAAGGAGGAGGCCAAGCTAAAGGTGACGCAGCTGGTTGAAAAGAGAAATAAGGAGGCCACTGACAAGCCCCAAGCAAAGCGCGATGCCACTCAGTAGACAGAGAAGCAAACAGGTGGAACAAAGTGAGGCTCTAACAAAGGTACGAGGTCGCCTTCACCTAAGACAGAGGAGGAGACGGATGAGCAAACATAACAGCATGGCGCGGACCCACAAATTACATCCACCCGCATCAAGCATTCGAGGGAGCAAGAGAAAGGAGGGTCAAGGAAGAAATCAAAGGCTACTAAAATATTACTGGACCCAATCATGCTAACAGAGGGTGATTTGCATGACATCAGTGACACGGTGCGGGATGTCACCACGGAGGCCCTACAATAGTTTGAGCAGCAGCAACAACTAGTATTGGGGGCTATCCAGACACGTCTGCAGGAGCTGCAAACTACATGTCATAGGCTAGCACGATGTCTACCAGCCTTGCTATCAGCACTTCAGAAGTTGTCGAGATGTTGCGTACAAAGGCCTCCTACGCAATAGTGTTGCCTAATGGAGCACTAACCACGGAGAATGAAGCTGATAGACCCACTGTCAGTGCCCTAAAGGGAGTAGGGTTGAATCTGGCAGTGCTCCCTTGTGAAGTGCTTCACCTCTTGCAGGATGGAGTGATTGCGAAGATGAGGGCCCATGAGCATCATGCCCTCTAAGTGATTATTGAGCAGTGGATTAACAATGAGCAGATTGCACTACAGCAAGACTTTGTCATCACCGCTATGAATGAGGCGACCAATCAGAACAAGCATATAATGCAGGTCATCGAGGAGGCATGCCAAATGGTCCCAGAGTTGGCCATTCCTGAGGAAGAACCAGTCGAAGTGCGGGTCCGCAAGCTAGCTACGGGGGTGCGCGACGCATGTACAAAAATGGTGAGGGTCAATTGGAGTTGAACCTGTAGATCACCGAGTTAAGTTGAAGGCCCATCCTTCATCTTTGCCAAAAGTAAAGGAGCAGCGAGTGATCGTTGTCATAGAAGAAGTAGCGGCGGTTGAGAATGTAATAACAGACTGCACGCAACTTTTTGAGCAGTCGTTAGATGTCCTAACAAGCTTGCAGGAGGACCCTAATGTACAACGGTAGGAGATAGAAGTGTGTGAGCTACAACAGCACTATGATGAGGTCAAAGGCACAGCGCGAACTGTCGTACTCACACATAGACTAGTGAAGCTGCAGGAGGCCAAGCAGCTGAAGGAATAGGTGGATGCAACACTGCACAAGGAACCGGTGCTGAAGGCACAACTAAAGCCTTGGCTGGATGAGGCTTACATGGTGACAACCTCTATTGAAGGACTTGGGCCAACAGTTTAGGAGCAGTGACTACGCAAATGGTTGAAGACGCAAAGCAGTCGACCACACAGTGCACTATCGAGCTTGCACTCATAAGGGTTGAGCTTGGAGGTCTTCGTGCTAAGATCTCTGCACCTAATGAGTGACTTGAGGGCGAGTTACAATGTTTGTGTTGGGGCTTATTGGGAACGGTATCCCCCAAGGATAGTTTTGGGGCTAGAAGCCCATGTTTTGGGTCAAATTTTGTAATAAAGTTGCAATGACTACGCAGTTTGTGGTCGTGAAGCACAAAGGTGACATGATTCATAAAGGATTGTCCACCCTTAATTTTATAAAGTAAATTCGGCTGTAAATATCTACCCGTGGTCTACGGACCATGGGATTGTATAAAAAGAGCTAAGTAATTAAGCTCTAGGGAGACATCGATAAGTTAAGATGAGTCATAGTGGTAGAAGAAGTCTTGAGCGATAAGAAGAGAAGTCTAAGTTTCGGGTCTTAGTGTAGGTAGAGGCTCTGAAGCTGAGTGCACAGAGGCCTAGGGTAAAATTCCATAGCTGAGTGTGCAGACCCCTGCAGCTGTGTGCGCGGGGTGGATAGAGTCTGTAATCATCTGAAGATATCAATAAAGAGAAGTATTCTACAAATGCTATGTCTTTCTTTCTTGTTAAATGCATCTTGTCATATTGTGTATGAATTTCATTTATAATGTTTATGTGATGCATGAATGTATGTAATTATGTTGGTTAAGCGAACGCAAGTAAGAATATCTGTTTAAGTGGTGCTGACAGTGATTGTTTAGTAAGATAATTAACAACTTAAGTATAACTTGGAAACCTATTCTATACATTGCTTTAGCAGTGTGAAAGTACCTGAACCGCAGATTAGGGTTGCACGAAGGCCGATCGTACCCCTTCGCGGAGGTACCAAAGGGCGGAGCAAGGGGCTAGGTAGATAGAGCCCTAGAACTTAACGACTTGCACGAAAGCAGGAAGAGGAGGAATAAACCAACATCACAACCATCTCAAGGTGCGGAAACTTCGTTCCAGCATCCCCCCATACTGCTTCGGGTGAGACTTCGGTCCGCGCTCCGCAGGCTGATGTTGAAAGGGCCAAGAGTGTAGGGATTTGTTTGGCTAACTAACGTTGAACCTGGGTCAGGCCCCACCAGGCCAACATATTGGTATAAAGCATTTGTGTATTCTTTGAGGATTACATGTCAAATGTTTTGTACAATATTTAACTATTCTAGGAGCATTTGTTTAAGGTGTCATCAGTATTACATTAATTTTTTATGAGATTTTGTTCTTTACAAATTTTAGTATTTTTGTCATAGTGTAATTACATGTTGGAAGGAAGTTAAAAGTTATATATTTTCTCTTTATTTTTAAAGGAGTCTACAATCCATCTTCATTAGGCATCTACCCAAGGTCATGAAGGATTAAACCTCACGAGGTGAGAACTTTTTTTTAGATTTGATCTCTCTAAACACTTGGTTGAAGAGGATTCTTAAATATCTATCATTCATTCATACATTTTTTTTCGTTCGTGTATCTTTATTCTTTTTTATGGTTATATATATATATATGAAAATCATTCATACACTTTTTTCATTCGTCTATCTTTATTATTTTTTGTGGTTATATATATATTTATATATGAAAATCTATTTTAATTTCTTTTGTAAATATTGGTATAAAGCATTTGTGCATTCTTTGAGGATTACGCGTCAAATAAATTGTAAAAGATTTAATCAGTCTAGTAGCATTTGTTTAAGGTGTCATCAATATTACATTATTTTTTTGATGAGATTTTATTATTTTCAAATTTTAGTATTTTTTGTGATTGTAATTACATGTTGGAAGGAAGTTAAAAGTTATATATTTTCTCTTTGTTTTTAAAGGAGTCTACATTCCATCTTAATTTAGGATCTACCCAGGTCCCAAGGTCAAGAAGGATTAAACCTCATGAGGTAAAAACTATTTTTTAGAGTGAAAAGAGATTTGATCTTTCTAAACACTTGGTAGATCCAGAGTTACGATAGATCTAGGTTTGTTAGTAATAAAGCAAGTTTACATGCTTCCTTCATTAAAATATAAGGCAAGTGTACTCCAGTTATATAAATATGGAAGATAATTTTAGAAAACAATATGCGCATAATTATTAATTTAGTTTACCTTATTTGTTGCCCTGTAGATAAAATCTTTTGAATACATATATTATTGGAGTATGTTCTTCAAAATATGATGCATTTTAATAAAATTTTGCATAGATCATGGAAGTCTCTTAGTTTCAATAATAATAAAATTTCAATCATGGAAATCTCTATTAATTTTAATAAACTTCCCTTTTTTTATAGATCACTATTAATTAATTAACATGTGAAATATTAAAAGAAAGAAATATGTGAGAACTTTCATTTACATTAAAAGTAATGGCATTGATTCATTAGATATTGTCTCAACTAAATTTATTGCAAATATCAAGATCTTAGTCTAAGTATGAACATCTCATTGTGTTACAAGATTTCTCCTTAGTAAAATAAATTCAATTATATATATTACAAAGATAGGACCTTAGTCAAAGTAGAAGAGATCTCATTGTCTTACAAAGATTTTGTCTTTTATTAAGTGAAAAACGAATTCAAAGCATTGATAAGGGATATTTCACTTTGGATTTTGATTTTAGCCATTAATAATAAGTAGATGATAGAATATATGTATTTATTTTTTGCATTTTTACTCTTAAATATCACACTTCCATAGATCATACAGTTTAGATTTATAGAGTTCCATATTTTTATATTGGGATCATAGAAGTTGGAAAAGTTTAATTTAAGTGTTTTTGCTATGTGACCCTGCAACTTTGCAATATGATTTAATAATTTTTTATTATTTTTTGTAAAAAAAATGAGACCAAATTAAGTTATAACATTAAAAATAAAATATATTCGCTTGGTAGAAGTTCTATATCAATTTGGGCAATAACTTCCAATGTTTGAGATTCCATATAAACCACTTACCTCAACAAAAAGAACTTTCTTAAGTTGCATTCACAAATCCTAAGAGCATATTTACGTTGTAAGGCATTTCCCTTTGAGAAGAAATGCCTTAACTACCACATTGCACCCCTATGCACCATCAGATCCATTGTTAGACGATTGAGAGTTATTCTGCAGTTAGATCCCACTGTTTTAACTGTCAACCGAATCTTTATTTGTGAAAAAATTCAACTTGTTGATCTTTAAAATAATATTTATAACTCATGAACATATTGTAGGTACCTTCACAGTTTCATTCAGCGAAGGTGTTTTCCCCAACCTTCAACGAACAAAGGATATCACTATGAACTCAATTTATCATAATTTGTTCTTCCCACTTTTGGTCATTAACATGCATTTCCAGGGGGGAATTATTCACTACTCAGAATTCCTGGATTAATTTAGAAATACAAAAAGCATGATTTTTTCACTATTCAACATTCCTAAATTAATTTAGAAATACAAAAAACATGAGTTCTATGATTGTCCCTAAAATAAAAAATAAAATAAAAAACAAAGCCACTAATTGTCTAAACCAAGCCTATAATTAATTCAGACTCCAGTCATACCAAGTGCACCTATAATTTTGCAAATCATTTCCACTTTACACACCTTCCATGTGGCCAATAGTGCATACTTTGACATAACTATGAGAGGAAGAGGCTAGGTATGGTTATTCTTCAAGTCTTGCACTTCTGGAACTACACTTTTTTGTCTGCACATTTGGAGGAGAATCTACAAGCTAGATTTTACTGAATCTCATGAATGGCTTCTTACATTCCTAGGAGGAACTCACAACATGGCTTACATTACTATAAATAGCCACTTACACTCACCCCAGGAGTAGATGATGGGAGCCTTCATCCTTTGGCAAAGAAAGTATGCAAAGAAAACAACATTGGACAAGCACTATATTAGTGTTACAAGCCTATTTCACATAATTAGACATGATACTTTACCATTGAGTTGCATCATTGGATTGGATAGGAATGTTAGTCAACATTTTTCGACTCCAGGGAGTGATGACCTGGATCAAAATTCCCCACAAGGTTGCATTTTGAATCAATTTCAATTACTTGTAGTCAATTTCGTGTCTAATTTATGATGACATGGTGTGGTTGATCCAATTGGAGTGACAATGAAGAAATGTAGTGCAATTATCAAGATAGTGGTTTGTTTGACGGTTATGCTAGGAATAATGGGAGGTATCCATGGTAATGAGAATGGAGACATTATAGTTTTGGAAGTTTAACTACCATCCACATTGAACCCAACACAAACACCAGCACCGACACCAGTTTTCACCAATCTGACAGCTCTGTTATCATTAGTTTGGTCATTCAAGACTTTCTTGATTCCCTTGGAATCCAATGACCTACTTACAGTTCTACAAGCATAGGTAAACAATACAGAGCAAGGTATTACAATATTTGCACGATCTCATATTGCATTCTCTTCTCTCCCAAAGAAAATTTTGACCAATCTCACAGTGTTGAAGCATTTGGAAAGTGCTCTAACTAAATCAATCACTGCCCCATTTCATTGAATGTTCTCAAGGTACTTTCAACTTTATTGAGACGTGTTTTTGACGATAATCACATCAAATTCATCTGTCGACGCGTTTTGAACCAACAAGTGTGGTTCATCGTCAAGACAAGATGAAGAACCAAATCATGGCAACAAGTTAAATAGAGAGACAGATCATTAAACGACTAGAAAGAAACAACTACTTTTGACCAAGGAAACGGCTACAATGGACTAGGCAACAACTACATTTGACTGGACCAAGAGATAGGGAAAAGATTATTAATTAGTTAATAAAATAATTAATTAGTTTATTTGTTAGATCTATTTATTTGCATTTGTAATTAAATATATTTGCTTATTTCTAATTAAAATGTTTTTATGGACTTAAACTCATAACTTGAAACCTAATAAATAATTTATTATCTTCTTTATTATTTTAAAACTA
>APFE031249790.1:125723-128223 GCA_000404065.3 Pinus taeda
TATCATCTCTAATAAAAACTTATTTATTTATATATCATGTTTAATAAAAACTAAGTAAAGAGTAAAAATTTTAGAACTTAAACTAAGAAATTTAACCTAATAAATAAATAATAAAGGAAGTTTTATTATCCTCTTATTTTTAATTTAAAACTAAATAAAATATAAGTAAACTAATATGAATGAAGTATTAATAATATTAATAAAATAATTGAATAAATAAAGATAAAGAGAACCAAAGGAAAAACAAGAAATCAATAGCAAAGGGAACAAAGGTGAAATTCAAACAATCGAGAAGACGAGGGAGAAAAACCATAGAGGAAAAACAATAAAAATAACGAAGTGGGGGGAGGGCTAGGAGGAAAGGGCAAGGATCCAATAGTTGCTAATCTTCCAGTTGTCATCCTTGTTGAGATTTCTCGGCCTTCTTTAAATTTCTATGGCCTCCCTAAACTTACGATGATGAAAAGGACTAATCTTAGCAATAACTTGAGCCTCATCAATACATATATGATGCTTAGTCTTCTCCACGTGTTCCACTAGGGTTGAAGACTGGTTCCTCCCATGTTTGATGTCGGTTGCATGCTCATGAATCCTCTGATTAATAGAGTGTCTAGTTTCACCAACCTAGGGGGTCCCACAAGAACATGGAATAACATAAACACCTTTTATGTCCTTGGGGTCAATAGGGTCTTTTACAGATCTTAGGGAGCTATGGGTGGTGTTAAGGGGTATAAAGGTTGAGGGAACATTATTCTTCCTAAGGATCTTGTAATCTTGTCAGTCGTCCCCTGGATGAAAGGGATATGCACCCCTAAGATTCGATCCTTAGGGTCTTTCTTAAACTTGGGACCTCTGATATCTTTAAGGAAACCTTTCAGACCTTTCTGCCTACTATATCCATTATTAAAGAACATTAAGGATATGGGTTTTCTCTTTATCAAGGTTCTTTTCATTAGATATTCTCAACACATGAGTAGCTAGCATGTTGAGAACACCCAACTTTTGAGCATGGAAATGATGAGAGTTGGCATGAAGATATTGCTAAGTATGAGATTTCTTCTGAAACACCTGGTGGGAGAAAGAACCGTCATCATTCTTCAAAATGAGAACATCAAGGAAAGGTAGGCACCCATCGATTTCCTGCTCCATAGTAAAATTTATGGAGGAAGATCGATTGTTGAGATGATGGAAAAATAGATCTAACTCTTCTTGGCCATGAGACCAAATGACACCAATGTCATCCACAAATATTTTCCATAGCTTAGGCAGGAGACGGACTGAGGCCAAAGCCTTAGATTCAAATTCTTCCATAAAAAGACTAGCAACAACTAGGGACAGGTTGGAGCCTAAGGAAATCTCGCATGTCTGCTCATAGAATTCCCCTTCAAAGAAGAAAAAAGTGGAAGTAAGACAAATCTCAACTAATCGAGCGGTATCAGGGTCAGTGAAGCGATTGATGACCTCAATGGCCTCCTTTTCAGCTCTTTGTCTTACAAGTCCCAGGCTTGGCCTCGTGGTCATTTTATTTTTATTTAATAGGAGCAATTGAGTCTCTTTGGTCTATTTATATTCAATCCAATACAAGATTTTCATAGCTTGGATATTTAACTTCTAAATATTTCAATATTTACCTTATAAATATTTTAATTCAAGATTTAAAATTACCAATGTAATTTTCATTGTAGTCATGATAATTGTTATTTTACTTATTCTAGGGATTGCCACATCCCATGTAATTTTGTTGGTATCATCTCAACTGGTATTAGCAGGCTTCATATTCGGGAATACCTGCAAAATATTCTTTGAAGAAATTGTGTTTGTGTTCATTATGCATCCCTTTGATGTTGGTGACTGATGCATTGTTGATGGTGTTCAGGTAAGGGAAGAAGGATGAGAGTAGCCAACATTGTCACTATTTCATTTTCCATTACCACTTCTTCTTTAGGGTCATGTTGTAAAGGAACTCATCTCGCCCATTTTGGTTTCTGCTACTGAGTACTTTGTTTTGTTGCAGATGATTATAGAAGAAATGAACATTCTCATCATAGTTTTATCCAAACTTATCACTACCAAAGGACAAACATGTCACAATAGTCAATAAATCATTTCCAATATGCTATTTTCATAAGTTAAGCTATAATGACCACTAAGAACTTCTTTCTTCTATGCTACTCTTTCCTATGTTATCGCCTTACGGTGTTTCCTTTGCAACATGTGGTAAATTGCTAGTTATTGTAAATTTTATGAATTTTGTAAAGTGTATGTCAAGTTAACGGTATCTTGCTTGAGATGTTGTTCTAAAAATATCATTTGAAATGAAAATTCATCTTAATTGTTTAAAGTGTATTCAAGTTATGGATTTTTGGCTTGAGGTGTTTCTTCTAAAAAGAGCATTTGAAACCTAGTGTTTGGGGGTGTTATGAGTTTGGTTTACAAGTTAGTAAGTATAAGAGAGACTTATGTTGGTGAAATTTTGGACACTTAAGGGAAGATATATCAT
>APFE031249790.1:133223-135863 GCA_000404065.3 Pinus taeda
CATGTGTGTCTTCATTAGGGTAGTATTATTACTTCTCTCCTATAGGCTCACTTTATTTTCCCCCTCGCAGTAAGAGAACCTTGATACATCTGCAATCGAACTTTCACAAGGCACACTCGCTTGCTCATTCAAAAGGAAATTTGTTCTTCTATCTCATGCTAACAGCTAAATCCAAGGCATATCTTTAAGTAAATGATGGATGGGTCGTATTCCAAATGGGACTCCTACACCAAACAGTGTGAGGTCTAATTGGGACCTTATATCAAGGAGATCCCTTATATGTCAAAGGTATCCAGCATTGTCAAAACATTCCAAGTCCTCTGAATATATAGGTGTGTGTGTGTGTGTGATGGACATCTCTAACCCAATTGACACATTGGTTCAATTGGGGCACATTCACTCGCATAGTCAACATATCATCTACCCAAGCTTCCACATCTGCCCATCTAGTAGGACATGGTCATAGTCATGCCCACTCCACTCATTGAACTTCTTCTTGCCTCATCATTCCAAGTCCTCCACATATATATATATACACACACACATATATATATGAAATGGACATGTCTAACCCAAGTAACACATTGGTTCAATTGAGGCACATTCACTCTCATAGTTTGTCATCTACCCAAACCTACTCTTCATTTGTTTATGTGTGCTCATCATCATCTTAATTAACTCGCTCATATGATCATGTCGCACCCATGGCATGCCTGGCCTACTCCCCTCATCTATTCACGTTGTGTCCATGACACACCCGATCAACTCTCTCCATCTCAGTTCATACCAAAATGTGCACATGTGCACCTAGTAACTAACTTGTCTCATCCTCGTTGTAGTGTGCCCATGCCAAAACTATTTGACTCATATTTGTGACATATCTCGTGCTTGTGCCAAGTGTGTGGGAAGTCCCTCCATCCACCCAAGTTTTTTTGTGCTAGTTGACCCATGTTGTCTCACTAGTTGGTCCATCACTATTGCACAACCCATCTCGTTGTGCAGTTCTGGAAAGGCATTCCAATGTACACAATATCATGCAAGTAACCCACCACTCATTTAAGTGGACCCATGCCATGTGATATAACATTGCATGTCAGTCATGGTACCCAACTCATCTTTCCATCTTGTCTCACCAAGATGTCATGTGGATGTCGCAAAGGTAAAAAAATCCTAAACTGTGCGCAGGTAACCAAACCAAGATGCCAATCACCTCTATGCTCAAGTGCACTCATGTGCCTAGTGCATATCCAAGTTGGTCCATCATTATTGCACAACCCATATCATTACATGATTGTGGAAACCCCAAATTTAGCATTCCACTCTACACCATCTCATGAAAGGACCACGCCACTCATTTAAGTGCACTCATGCCATGCGATATAACATTGCAAGTCGGTCATGGTGCCCAACTCATCTTGCCATCTTGTCTCACCAAGATGTCATTTGGATGTCACAAAGGTAAAAAAATCCCCAAACTGTGCACAGGTAACCAAACCAAGATTTCAATCAACTCTATGCTCAAGTCCACTCATGTGCCTAGTGCATATCTAAGTCTAAGGGTCTTACATCCTCCCCTACTCAAACTCATTGTCATCCTCAGCAATCCTCCCATCAATGACCCATATTATGAGTCAAATCAAAGAAGTCTCATGGTCAAAAGTATTGCTTACTAATCTCTCATATCACACCTACTCTAAATAGCTTTCTTGCATGCATATGTTTCATGCATCCCCATGTGTCTCTAGTTAATTAGGTATCCAAATCAATATTCATGCCAAAATCTACAAGAGCTTACTTCCTTGTTTCAAGTGCACCCATTTCATGTAGTAGCTCTCCTAAACATCTCTCTAGTACCCCATGCTCATCTTAGGCATGTCATGGGCACCTAAGAATCATGAATTGTCACCACTCCTCTTGATAGCGACCCACACTCCCATGGCTCAATGAGGGGAAAAGATGGGGTATCCCTCATGGCTATCATTATAATCTCCATTCAAACTCAACTCTTCTACTCATGGTAAAGTACCTCCATATTTTTATGACATCTACTTCAACAAAGGTGTATAGGAACTGGCCCTGGCATCAACCTCCTCTAGGATTCACTCCAACTCAAGTTCATTAGGCCACTCATTCTCTCCAAGTATCTTTGTGAGAGGTTCAATCTCCTCCCTATCACACTCATACCAAGTGTTATAGTGTCCACACGGATGTTGCTATTCCCACTAAGATGGGTGGCTATCTTAGAAACAAACAATCAAATTCTACTATTGATTCCTTTTATGAAAATAGATGAGAGGAGAACCAAGAGGGCCAACCTGAGTCTTGCGCTCGATTCCCTCTCCTTATTGATAGAGTTTTGATGCTCGCTCTTTGTCTGCTCAACTTCAAAAGGACCTGTAGAATCATAGAAACATACTACTATGAAAGAAACAAGGATCTAAATTCATAAATAATGCAGGATCAGATGTACATTAACCATATACAAGCATATATAAATGAGTACACCAGAATATGGAAGGAAACAAGAATAGCTTTATTCAGATAAAAAGTAGCAAGAGGATTACAACCATGAGCAGCTCTGACCCAGCATCATCCTCCAGCTAAGAAGCCCTTCTTTCACCTCAAGCAAAGCAAAATCAC
>APFE031249791.1:0-17715 GCA_000404065.3 Pinus taeda
ATCACCAAAAAATGGAGGAAGCTAAAGAAAAGGGCCAAGGAATGAGGGAGCAATAGATCTCCACTACGATTAAGATGGTCTCCCTCAGAAAAGGATATTATCATAAGCTCCTTGATCTTTAATTAAAGAGATGGCCATGATATTAAGATGCATTGTGACATCATGAAAACATTAGAAACAAGAATTTGTGACATTACCATGGGAATCATGAAGGAAAAAATCCATGGCATACAAACATGTAGGATATAGCTCCTGGGAACCTCAATGGACATTGAAGGAAAAGATGGTGTAATCGAGGATAAGGCTCATCATACATCAAGTCAAAAAGGAAACATCTTCTAGTTGGGGATATACAATATCCTCAAAATTCTCTGATGGAATCCTCATCGTAGGGCTCACTAATCTAGAGAGAAAGAAAGTGGTTCATCAAGAACTCCAACTCATGGAATTCATGGATAATGTTATGGTGACAATACTAGAAGCAGATCAAGGGGTTGAAGACACTTCAATCAAGAAAGTTGTTGGAAGAAGCCTAGATGACCTAAAGGTGAAATGAGGTATGTATGCATGCATTTAATTTTAAAATGTCATGTCGTATGGTTGTAGGTAATATAGATCATCACTTATATATTAAGAAGCATGATAAAGATAAAAGGATATCCCCCTCTTAAAAGATGCAAAATGGCATAATTCACACTATATGAAATCAACATAATATTTCCTCATATAAAGTATGAGGTGGTTGAATATAATTACATAAACCTGATTAGAAGCCCCCGAGAAAGAGATCGTGAGCTATGAAACTATCATGAAGGAAATCAACAGATTTTCCGGTTCCTCTACGACTACTACTATGATGAAGAGCTGACTAGGAAATCTCCCTAAAAGATATGAAGACTTTGATGAAAATCTAGAGATTAGAGACCCTTGACAATAGATATCTTTGAGAAACGTGTCAACAAGTATGCACGATGCTGATACCTACTGAAAATATGTCATGATGAAGAGACATTTCGAAAGGTATGATTTTATTTAATGATATGTTTTTATTTCTTGAATAATATTTGGATGAGTTCATGCAGGGCTACTAGAACAAGAATTATAAGTGAAAGTACAACTAGTATTCATGCAATGGATACTCCTAAAATAAGCATGATGAGAAACAAGTAGCCAGATTAAGAATGTTCCAGTTATGTACCAAGAAGGCCACTTTCCATGAAAAAAGAAATGACATGACAAAGCAAGAATGAAAGTGATCGATGGCCAAAAGCCCTACAAGGAAGAAGCTCGACTAAATTTCATGACATCAAGAAAAGAAGTTGATCAAGTTGATGAAGGACCCACAAAGAAAAAATTATTGATGAAAGGAGAATCCCTAATTAGGAGGGAGGCTGGATTAAGTCACCCCTAATTAAAAATGGAGTGATAGATGTGTTTTTCAATTTCATGTGTCATGCACTAGACAACGACTGACAACTGTAAGTATTAGAGAAGGCCATGAATGGAAATGTAGACACATGATAGACACAACATTCTTATCTTCACCTGGGAAGAAAGAATGGAGGATTGGGTAATTATTTGGAATTCGATGCTCTTTGAGGATGTGTAGGGAATCCAAGATAAGTGTAGGAAAGAGGAATTATATTCTTTGAGGGTTGGGAACCCAAGGGAAGAATAGTACTAGAAGGGCATACTTAGTGAACATCTGGGTGGGTATGTACCTTGAGAGATAATGATGAAGGTGTCTATAGTCATTGGTCTCACCAACATTATGCTCTGATCTGATGAGAGATAGAGCTATCGGTCAAAGCCTTGCTGTGGAAACAATGTTGGTTAATATGATGCTCTACAGATGGGTTACCAATCTGATTCTTCTTATGAGAAATTCTTCAGATTGAGAATGACCAAGTACCATTATAAATACCTCCCTAGTTAAGAGGGAGCGTTGAAGAAAGTGTAACCAGGTTCGATATTTGCAAATATAATTTTGATCTCTGTACTTGTCAAGGAAAAGAAATATTATTTTTGAAAATTATAAGAATGAGTTTCTTGCTCATTTCATAAGTCTAGGAAATTCAAAGAGTCAAAGTCATGTATAAGAATCTCTTCTTAAGCCTACGTGTAAATGTATACTAGTCTAAAAGGCTCTCCAAGATAAGCACAATCCTCCAAGACATAGCACAAGAAGAAGTCCACAAACAAAACAATGGAAAATTTCAGTTAAGTCGGCCAACAAAATAAAAAAAATGGTGTCATGTCAGCTTGCATTATAGACGCATCTCTTCAGTAGCTCAAGTAGGCTTATTATGAAGTGGAAAATACTATATATACCTTGCTATGGATCTACGCAAAAGAAGGTCAATCACAAGCATGTTTTTTTGTGGAATCTGCATTACAAGAGATAAGATGCCTCTACCTTCTTCGGTGACAATCACTGTGGGTCATAACCTCGACTTCTTCAAAGTGATTACAGTCTCGACATAGATGTGAAGATGAAGGTATCAGTGCAAAATACTCTGTCTCGACAAACAATCATGATCTCAATATATTCAATGAAGTGATATCTTCACATACCTTTATGGAAATATTAGACAATTACAATGATTAATATCATTGTGTCTTGGCCTCCACATGATCACGTTTTGGCATAATCAACACACTCATAACACATAATAGGAACAATGATAGTCAAGGCATAAAATGCGATGGTAAGGATCTTAGTGATCCTACAGAGACACTCTATCTCATATTATGGACACAGTCATAATCTTGGCACAATGTTTGATGGAGATACAATTTTGAAGTCATAATCATAATAAAATATCTCGGTGCAGCTTCAGTATATGGAGCTCGTTGGCACAGTGATGATTTCCCTAATGATACAATGATAATATCAGTGAATATACAGTGATGATCTTAGTAAATGAACAATGACTATCTCAGTGAATGTACAACAATGACCTTGATGATAGTGCAACTATGATGACCTCAATGATGACCTTGGTAAAGCAGTAGTGATGGTGATGATCTCAGGAGTGTCAAGAAAAGGATTGGTGTCACGATCTTGGAATAACTTAATTAAGTCAAGGGTCATGGTCTTGGTATTCATCAATGGGAATCTCTATAAGAAGAATTGTGTGCTGGTTTTCCTCTCCAAGAGGGAGACGTTTTGGCCCTGGAAAAAAGCCAACATCGTGTGTTCTTGTCTCTTTGTTTTGGTAGTTATTTGATGAACTAAGAAGACACACTCTAATAATAACAAGTGTAGACTATGCTAATAAGAAAAGCTAAAACACATCACAAATAGTTATCAAGGTAGAAGAATCCTATCATAACTAATTTCCATATATTATTCAACATGTTAGTCACTTATACCTCAGAGGTCCTCCTCCTCCTCCTCCTACCCCACATGCTTCACAAAATGAACCTCTTCCACATCCTAGCATAATGGAAATTAAAAACCTCATATATCCCAATAACTACTACAATAGAATGATGGTTGGGACACCAACCCTATCAGGCCCACATCTAGATTTGCACATCAACCTAATGTTTGTCATCGCTCAGTTCACTCTATGACTATTAGTCCTCAGATACACTTTGCATTATCTTAGGCTGCTTCTTTCCATGCTCAACAACGCCTTGATTATTTGTCTTGTCTTACATTGGGGAAATTATGTATCTCATCCATACATGTACATTGTCCCTCTGGGGCCACTTCATTACATGCACATACTAACATTCCCACAACTGAAGGAGGGGGGATGAGAGAAAAGGAGGAGAAAAGACCATTATACATGGATGGCCCTAGAAAACTAACAGAGCTAACATACATTATTTCTTTGGCATAATGTGGTTTTACTTTAATTTTCATAAACATATTTTATACTACAACGTTATCAAGTATTGGAACAACATATTTTTTATTTACTGTGGTACATATTTTGATTGTATTATGACTGATCAGAGATACAAGGGTTGTTTCACATGCTTCTTTAAATATGTTTATGGATATTGGATTGCTTCATATGTATGATTTTCATCGTGATGGTGTTCTCAACGATGTCATATTCACATATATTTGGTTTCATGGGAGTTACAAGGTTTAATGAAAATATTTCATGGACGTGATTGGGGACCCCACCTACTAATATAAATTTAATTAATTAAAAATATCCCTTCTAAATGTCTTCTCCTAAAATGAAAAGAAAAAAAGTTCAACATCATACAAAAATTAGTTATAAAACAAAATTTCCCGCCAACTACCCAAGGAAAATATAAAACTAAGCAAAAGGAACATAAGGAAGGTTGGAAAATAATAATGAAGAAAGGAATGCATAAGTTTTAAAGTTGTCATTTTTCCTTTGACTAATATATTCTAGAGTACAAGAGCTTACTTGTTTGGTGACAACAAAAATCCTTCGAGGCATGACAAGGAGAAAGTGAGCTCATCAATTTTTGGTTCTTTTAATAAGGTTGGTGTTTATTCTCAGTGTTATTTTGTGTTGTTAAAAGTTTTGATATTTATTATATCAATGCTAATTGATGCACATTTTATTGAACATATTGTTGATCCAATATTATTGAAAGAGTTCAAGTTGCCCAACACTTTGTCTTGCCTAACTTTTAACATTTCGAGTGTCAACATATGAGTCTTTCATAGACATTTTAAAGTTTATTTTTGGTCTAGATTCTCACAAGAATTAGCCAAAATAGTACCTTGTAATCAAGTTTTCACTAATAAAATCAACAATCAACAACCAATATCTTTTTGACACATTTCTCTAAAAAATTTACTTTATGTTGCTAATTTTTGTGAACAGATTTTTATGACAATAGTGGCTGAAAATTATGAGTTTGTTTATGTCATATTTTAATGCATACTTATGCGGTCTTATGGCTAATAGAGTATTATCATGAAATCTACTCATAATTTCATTCATTAGTTTGTAATCAGTTTGTTCAAATTTCAATTTATTTTCTTCACAAAATGTACATTATTGTTTATATGATCTCCCTTTCATTTGCTTGTATAAATTAGTTGTGAATAATTTATTATAGTTTAATTCAAGGCAATAAATCTTGGGCTTACTCCCATTATCTCACCCACCCAGTGAGATTTAGGGAAGTTGGTAGCGAAGCATAATAGATTTGCTTGTCAAAACATTTTGGCGACCATAATGGGGAATTAATTAATTGATCCTTTCTTCTATTTTTTTATTCCTATCTGAACATACCATTCATGAATCAACTTGATATTTATAATCATTTGAATGATCAAAGAACTATTTCTAATTCCTTGATTAAATTCATACTTGATAATTTTGACTCCCTTGTAGAATTATAACAATGTTGGGTTGTTACAGCTCATGATATTGATTTCCAAGAAAAGAGAGAATCCCTTGAGAGACTTATTAGAGATCATGCTAATTGAAGATAGCTGGCTTATGACCAATGAAACTCATTCTTCTAGGAGAATTCATGGTTTGATCCTTGAAAACCAACCATTAGATGAAATCTAAAGATGAAAAGCTATCCTTGCTGCTCAAGCTCATCTTAAATTTTATCGAGATATCACTTTCTTTTTTAGAGCAACCTGTCCATCTCAAAGAGTAATGTTAGGAACACCATATTATTCCTAATCTATTACTCTTCTTTTCATTCTTCATTGACTGCATATTCATCTATCCAAATTGGCACTTTGCATTCATCTTTTAATCCATTGTAGTCTGCCACTAATCATGCCAAGGTAATAAGGAAGTATGGTTTATTCCAATTTGAAGAAGATGTGAATGCAACTCCTTGGCATGTGGCCTTCCCGTTAAACTTAAAACCTACTAATACACTATTGCGCAAATTTAAATATCATTTTCCTAAGTTCTCGATTGGTGGTACCATCACTGTTAATGAACATTTGATTGATTTTTCTTACTGATATTACAATATCAGTTCCAATGATAATGATTCTTGCATGTTGATGTTTATAGACTTCTTAGAAAGAAAAGTACCAATTGATTTCTATGAAATTCCACCCAAAGACTTCTCTACTTAGATAGAGCTTTGTTACTGGTTTAAATCTAGTTATGGACAACCTCAAATCCCTATTGATCTCCTTCGAGGATATAATAATGTAAACTCTACAAAAGGTGAGACTATTAAATCATTTGATCTTTGATTCACAAAATTGTATAATCAAATTCTAGAAATCATTGAGCCACAAAATAAAGCTACCATGATGCGCTAGTATAATACTTCGTCTCTAGCTTATCATCACTGGTTAGAGGAGAAAAAATAAAGTAATATGGGGTATTCTTTATAAATATGTTTGGAATATGAAGAACAATTTCATCTCACTGTTCTTCCACTTGAAGACCCAATTAATCAATTTGATATATATTTTGTCCTTCAACTCATGGAAGACATGAGTAATTGTCTAATCTCTTTCAAGAAGAAGGTGGTTTAGAACCTCACAAGGAAGATTCCACTTTGAAAATCATTAGAAACCCTTCCCAAACATATTAATCAATTTCCCTTCTTTCCCAACCATGGTGTAACTTTCCTGAAGACTACCATGATGAAAAAACTTGTGAGGTTAAAAATAATTTACGAGAATTTTTTTTTGGTAAAAGAATTGAGCACATGGTCACAACCTTGGATTGGGTCATTGATAATGAAATAATGGTGACTAAAACAAGGAACACTTTTAGAGTTATAAATACCAATAATTAGCCATCCAAGGAGGCTAAAAGTGGCCACTATCCTTGAGAAACAACAACATTTAAAGAATTTTCTTGAAAGAAAATTTCCTTCACCTATCCATTTCATCGGATCTCACAGAAGAGGATTCTCTTGAAGACAAAGGGTTGGTTGTAAATAATTCTAGATTTTTTTTCAAAAGCCGTCATTTTTATGTATCTATGGAAGTATGTGATAAATTGCTTATTTTCATTTAGTTGATATTGGGTCAGTCCCTAATGTCATGCTTAAAATTTTTATAGAGGAATTCGGTTTATAGTGCTCTGAGGAGAGAACTAAGAATGGTCTACACTAATTCTCAACAAAAGATACCAGTGATATTAAATATTCCATGGTAGTTTTATGTGCTCATCTTGAAATCATAACAACTTATAATATCCAAGTAATGGATGTGTCGGTGAGTAACTATTTGATCATCATTGGTATAGACTGGAAAACTAGAATAGGTTGGTATATGTCAATGTATGGCACTCATATGAACCTTCCTAAAGATGGTAAGAATATTATTATTATAAGGGAAGGAATATTATCACCTTATATTGAGAAATTTCCTCAAATCCATGTAAATTACATCGAAGAAGACTTGGGGGTTTACTCTCTTTTCATTGAGCAAGAATCACTTCCTCCTTCACTTGTCATTCAAAATGATTAAGTCTAGCATATGCACTTTGACGAAACATACTCAAATGAAGGAAATGGTTCCAGAGTAGTGTTGTATTCTCCCCTTGGCAAGATACACCAGTTCACATTTAGACTTGAATTCAAGTGTGTGAATAACATTATTGAGTTCGAGGATTTACTTTTAGGTATTCAACAAGCTCTCAACTTGGGTTGTAAACACAACCCCTTTTGGCGGCTCTTAGATTATTGTCAATCTAATTAAAAGGGTTTATTCTCCTAATAAGTTAATTAAACCAATATAATCAATATACATGGAAAAAAGTTTCATAATTAGTCTCTTTTAACACTACTCATGTTAGCAAGGAAGTAATGCCTTGTTTGATTGCTTAGTTGTATATGCGGCTAGCCCTCAAAAACAACTTCTATCTTAGAGGCCTTATTCTAACTACAATCATTATATCAGCATTATCTACCAAACAATGAAAAGGATTGGCAAATATTTTTGAAGGATGAGAGAATTTTCTCATTTATCCAAGGACAACCTTTTGATAAGAAGAAGATTATTTAACTCAAAGACAATAAGTACTCTAAAGGGATTTTTCCTCTCGAAATTCCGTTTTAACCCAATGATATATCTAACAGTAAATAAATATATGAGGAGGAGTAAAAAAGAAAAATAGGAGAGACTATATCTATGAATATTGGGACTAATAAGAATGTTCAGAGGAAGAAAATAAAAGGTTTACATGGTTTTGATCCTCAAAGACGATAACGATAGACTCTTTTCATACACTACCAAAGGGTCACACCTAAAACCCTATATTGAGGCAGACAAAATATGAAAATAGTTGTTTCATGATATTTTTACACATATAGTCTATGTTACAAGGTTCGTCGAACTTTAACTTAGAGGTTCGAATTTTGATCATCAAACCTCATAGCCAATGACCAAGTCCATATATAAAAACAAACCTAATAGGGAACCTCATGAAAAAATTCGAACTCAAACCAAACTCAAACCGAACCCAATCATTGTCAAACCCAAACTAAACCCAAACCATGTGACATTGCATATAGTTTTATTTCTTTTGGGGTTTTATTAGCTACTATTCACCCTTGAGTATAATGATTGGCTCCCTCGAATTTGTACCCATTTTGTACTAGCAAATTTATATTTACAGAACAGGGGAACATAATGACTAGCTATTGGTATGTTGCATACCATATGATGAGAAATTTGATAGTTGATAAACCTAACGTAGGCAAATCCAATGATCTTTTCACATTATCATACTAAGCACAAAAGTATGGCATGTTTAGTTATAAAAAGAGACTCTTTAAGGAAAAATTAAACCAATAAGCCTTTAAAAACATTTCATCAAGAAACCGTTATAAGTCGATGTACCATGTGACGTCAAACGCGTCACAAAGAATATATGAAGTTTCTTCGATGAATAAGGAAAAAAGTTTGAGAAAAGAGAATTACAATAAAGAGTGCAGTGCACTGAATCTAAATCTAAAGCTGTCACTGTGAATGTGAAGGCTATGAATGGAAAAATAAAAGAACGGTGACTTTCGAAAGAAACGCATTACAGAGAATGCAGCTATATTTAAGCAACATATTTCAAGTTTTGAGGATTTTCCTGGTCAAGTTCCAAGAAGTCTTTGGAAATTAAAAATTCGATCTCGTTTTCGATTGCTTTGACGTCCGGCTTGAACACGCTTTTGAGTTCATTAAAGCATTCATTTAGTAGACGCGAACAATCCAAAACTTTTCTACTCTTCATGATGCGAACTACGCAAGCTTGGATCGCAAGTTTTCTATCAGTCTCTACGCCCATTAACACCTTCTTATTCCCCACCTTTTCTTCTAGAGGTGGTGGAAACGGAATTCGAATCCTCTTCAACTTGCTGCTAAAATTAGGATTCACTTCAAAAGTGTCAGCATCAGATACAACTTTGGTATTTGCAGGTTGTTTCAGAAGAATTTTGTACTTCGAACCCGCGATTGAATGTAGATGTTTGTCAACATGTTTATCATCTGCGAGGTTCAATTCTGATTTAATTTCTGCACGACTCAACTTCTCGTGGTCATTAAATAGCAGCAATATCATTGCTTGATAAGTTGATACGGTCATTTCTATTTCCATTTGGTTGTCAAAGTTGCCTCTGATATTACACGTTCCCAGTGAATATATCCATGTAAGCTTACGACGTTCATTTTGTGCAGAATAATAAGCTTTGAATACTTGAACACAGTTGGCAATATCCGAAGGTAGATTGGGTTGGGAAATATATGATTGGGAGATTGGCCAAAATGGAGTGGTCAAGACTTTCACTCTCAGTTCTGTTCCAAGGTTGATATTTCCACTACCAAGATATTCATCAAACACAGATTTTCCCTCACTTGCTACAACCAAATCTTTTATCATGAACTCCATCTTTGATGTATACCGCTTCCCATTTTGCTCCGTCAACTTTGCTATCACCTGCTGCTCTATGCTAAGGTTAAAATTTTCATCGGACAATATTCTAGAGGCTAATTTTTTCCTATAAAGTTCACCAAATATATCTTTATCGGAGATATAGCCAACGAGTTTCACCACCTTTTCAAGCATATTCTCAACATCCCCATCGCTTAGTTTTGCATCGGTCTTTTTCACCTGGCCACCCTTACTAAGTAGATTATCACAAAATATTGCCAGTATTTCGGCAAATGTGCTTCCTCCAACATCATTTTCACATATTGCCTCAAATCCTAGAATCAAACCCTTGCTAATAATAATGTTTTTTTGAAATGCATCTTCAACATATTCCACATACCTGTCTTGGAGTTGAATGAAATTTCCTACCAAAGCATTTGAATCTTCTTCTTCTTCTGCCTGCTTTGCTATTATTCTTCCTTCTGTGGTCACTTGTTGTATTAAACAACTTGCAATTGTGTCCACACCCTTCGATATTTTAGAAAACAGCCTGTACATCCTGGAAAGATCATCTTTCTTGTGGTCTCTCAGCAAGGCGGGACAGCCTTTATGTTCATTTTGTACAAGCTGCGTTAGATAAGGCGAAAGTAGTTCATTTTGTACTATTAGTAATAGTTTCTCTTTGGTGGTGGAGTGCAAATAATGGGAAACCTTCTCCTCCTCTTGTTTTAAACACTCTTCAGCCTTTTTGAGAAAGTCAGGAAAAGAGAAGAGTGAAATCCATAAAGCAGCCTTTGTGGAGTAATAATTTCGAGTATCTTCCAACATCTGTGCTTCAAAATCGTTCTCGTACAAACCCACTCCTGCATCGTCCATTCCAATGTCTACGAAAAAGTTTAAAACGTTTTTCAGCAAAGACCAATCTGCAATTCGCTCTCCCTCACGCTCACTGTAAATGAGCGCCAGCACTGCATTCCTTGCAGTAGCCTTGATTTCATGGTACACATGCTGCCGGAAACACATGAACCCTGCATCTCTGAGAGGAGTCAAATAGTTCATTTTAACAAAGTAACGATCCAAATAACTGAACCACTTTGAAAGCCAGTGTACGATCACCTTATAGTTTTCCCAGCGTTTGACAAGTTGTTTCAACATCACCTCTCCATCCTTATTCCTGAGATCTGGTAAAATGACACCCACTAGGCATTCTTGTAACCAGTCCTTGTATCTATCATACAGTTGTTGCCTTTGAGAAGGGTTTTTTAGGGCAATGTTGTAACCAATAGTGTAAGTGTCAGCGTGGTCGTCTGCAACAAACAGTTCGGCTTCTGAAAACCCTTCCAAGATCTTTGCCAACCTTAAGAAACGGTTGTATAAAATGTCAAACCCTTGCTCCATCTCTACCGTAATACCAGTTCTTCTCCGCCCTTACACTTTTCCTACTGATTCTGCGCTCAATCGTTCTAGACACCTTTGGTAAGTAGAGGATATTCGATTTAATTGACGTATTGCTATGCCCACGATATCCCTTTATAATCGAAAACTAAGACACAATCACGTCCATTCACATTCAAGAGGGAGACAACATTTCATTTTGTAAGAACGTCGGCCTTTAATTAGTTCAAATGAGAAACTGATATCAGCATTGTATAAATTCATGTTACCATATGATGCATTCTATGATGATATATTTGAATAGATAATTTATAGTCGAGTCAGGATTATCTTGAATGTATTAATATAGTTTATTTATTTTTAAATTGATGGTCAATACACATCAAATTAAGGGATTTACCTATTTGGAGTGAAATTTTATCATTTTATCGTTAACATAATCATATTGATAGAACAGTCCATATATATTTATAGATTGGTGGTTTTAATAGAGTATTCCATATATATTTAATAAAGTATATTAAAAATTTTATTAATATATCAAGAAAGAAATGGTTGACTATGGTGATTATGGTTACATGTTTTGTAAATGGTTGATATTGTTGATTTTTTTCCTTACATGAAGAATAATTCGTTTCATCACATAGTGTGATGATCATTTTTTTCATGGCCATGATGAGAAATTTTTCACCTTGAAAAAATTGATCGTATTTATTCGCGCATAACAATCATTTTTAATAATGTATATGTGCTAGTTGACATCTAACATGCATGAGGAAGATTAGACCTCATTGATGAATGAATCGAGCTCATCAAAGAGCAATTGTGGAAGTTGCTTTCAACATGATTTATCTACCTTATTTCTAATAGCCAATGAGTCTCCCCTCTTGTCGTTGTACCCAAAAACAATTGCAAGTGAAGAATTTGTGTAGATTATAGATAACTTAACAAGTCTACTCATAAGGTTCACTTCCTATCCCCATTCATCGACCAAGTGTTGGATACCTTAGCGAGGGGGAAATATTTCTCTACCCTCAATAGATTTAGCAAATATAACCAAATTCAAATCGCGAGGATTGTGACAAAACCATGTTGATATGTCCCTCAGTGACATCTTCCTACTTTATTCCTACAACTTTCCAACCAGAAGTAATTGGAATATTTTCTTACTTCATCCATGAATATGTGGAAATTTACGTGGACAATTTTACAACTTATGGTGATGAATTTGATGTAGCTTTGGCTAATGTACATAAATTGTTAATGAGATGTAAGGAATGCCACATAGTCGTCAATAATGAAAAAAATTAATGATGTTAGTTGACGACATCATACTTCATTTAAATGTATAAAATTATATCTAGCAAAAATTAAGGTAGTATTGAATTTTCATCACCATAAGGTAATATTTAACATCATACTTCATCAAATTGTTGGATTCGCAATAATACTAAGAGGGGAGGTGGGTTAGATCAATATAATACAATTTTCAATTAAAAAAAAGTTGGAGGTAGAACATGGATCATAGGATATATGTGGAAACCTATCAGGAAGAAATGAAAAACTTCTTTGGATTGATTTTTCTTTGAGGGAACCAGCCTACTCTTACAATCTTTGTAGGAACCAAAACATAGGGTACACCAATGCTCTCAATCCATCTATGTATTAGCCTACAATAAATAACAATCCCCTCTACTAATTTATAGGTACTAACCTATAGGTACTAACCTATAGGAGACACCAATCCTCTCTACTACTTTGTACGCACCAACCTATAGGAAACACCAATCCCCTCTAATCGATTATCTCCAATCCTTTCTTCTTTGGTCCACTTTCCTCTTCTTCATTTTTTTGTAGTCCCCTACTTCCTCTCTCCAATCTCTAATATTTTGTCCTCCCGTTCACTTTTCCCTTCTAAAGTTTTTGCAGCCACCTCATTCCCTCTCATTCATCCACAATTCATTAACCATTCCTTCACTAATGTAATTATTTTTCATTGTATCTTAAATAAAGATCCTACCAACTCTTCTCTTTGTCATTCTCTACACCTTTCAAAAATGAATGATCTTTGACTTTAGTACCATTACGATGTTATTCCCACAATATCCTTTTACATAGAGTACAAAAACATAGTTTCTCTAATCACACATCCTTCCATGAAGGAACAATGTTACCTTAATATTGAAAGAACATCAAATATTCATTACTTGAAATGAGAAATACCTCTACAATCTATATTTTATTAATTAATTATAGTAAGAAATTGATATCAACACCATATAAAAAAAATTCACCACATTTTAATTAATTCAATTCAGACATACGTCTGTAATTCATATCCAAATCCTTCATTTATGTAATAATCCCCTTTAATTCTTCATTTATCCAATAAATGTAAATGAATTTGACAATCACAACATCCAATGAAGTAAGTTGTAGAAACATATTGATGATGTTGGGATATATGTAGATAGGAAGTTAATTGCCGTGGGAATAAATATGAGAGAAAATAATGAATACATTGGACTAACATTAGTAAATATTGTTGACACAAGATTATCTAATACATTTTATATGTCACTTTGCATATAAAAGGTAAAAAAAATGGAACTAATTAGTGTATATCAACCACATTTAGTAATGCGGTTGTGCTAGTTGACACCCTTATCTTCAATAGGAAGGATTAGTAGACTATGGTTGACTATGGCTAAATATCTTCAAGCTATGGGTGAGGAGGTCTATTATGGTCAACATATAGTTGACTATGGATGACCATGCTCGTACATAGCTAACTACAATTGACTATGATAGATTATGATTGACTATGGTTGACTATCATTGATTGTGACTCACCATGTTTGATCATGGTTGATGATGGTTGACTATGGTTTGACCATGATAAGCATGAATGAACATGTTTGATAAATTTGACCATGGTTGATAACATTTTTCTGTGATAGATTATCGCTGTCCATGTTGACAATGGATGGCCATGGTTGACCATGTTTGACCATGAACAACATGGTTCACCATGCTCAACCATTTTAACCATGGTTCACCATAGTTTCCCATCTTGAGCATAATAGATCATGGGTTGACCATTAGTGTTCAAGGTTTTCTATGGTTGAATGGACATGACCATGATTGATCATGGTTGAAAAATGTTGACCATGGTTGACCATTTTGATAATGTTTGGCCATGTATGAGTTTGTTTGACCATAGTTGATCTTGGCCAAACATGGTCGACTATGGTCAATATGATTAACTATGGGTATCCATCGTTGTTCAAGGTTTTCAGCAGTTGCCTATAGATGAATATGGTAAAAAATCGATGACTATGATGCCTAGGTTTTTTAAGGTTGACCATGTTCGACCATATTGTCCATTGTTGACCATAGTTAGCCTTTTTGACAATGCAAACCATTATTAAATATTTTTTGACCATAAATTACTGTGGTTTTTTATCCATATTTATGAAGGAATGAATTGAAATACAATATAAATAGATACACCAAGATACAATGAAACCAAACTTCAATACATTAATAAAAAAGTACCAAAAATTGTTGACATGCAGAATGGAAATAAACTAGCATATGTGATTGTAGCTTATCTTTGAGAAGAGATGCGGCAACTACATGCCTTCTAAACTATGTTACAATGAGTCTTGAAGGCCTATTAATTATTAAAAAATAATGGAAAACCTTAAACATCCAAAAAACCTAACCCTACGAGATGAAGTACCAAAAGTACGTGGGCCCCGTTAGGGTAAATTGATACATCAACTTGTCGGCGTCATAACTTTGGCATAAGATCTATTGTTGATGTGTACGATACCTCACTGGAAGATCTATTTGAGGAATACAACTTTCTTCTACCAGCTATGGGTATGCCCATTTTACAAAAAAAACGTCGTTTGGGGCCTCAAAGTGACTTTAAAAGTTCAAGGCTCGAAAAGTTGCCAAAACTAGTAAATCGTGCTACAATTAAGGAAACTGAAAGAAACAATTGTGGGGATCCAATTGGAATAGGCTGATGTCCACCAATATCCACCTGGATCACCCCCCCCACCTTAGGAAGTAATGGTCCCCATTGCATTGAGTTCCTCCATGAGACGAGGAAACTTATGTTGAACTTTCTCTCTCGTAAGCCACATGCCTTGGTTGAGGAGTTGGATATCTTTGACAACCCGTTACAGTTGGATATTTTGCTGGCGAGTGTTTTTTATCTTCATCTCCATGATTCAATTAGTTGTGGCATGTTCCATGCAGTCTCGGTTTAGCTCTGTTGGTCTGATTTGTTCTCTAATTTTTGATGTGTTTAGTAATGGTGGAAAGTTTGCCCAAAGGAAGTCCACATAGAACACTGGGTGTAAGCCAAGGAGTGGGGGAATGCTAAGCTCAAAAGGATTGTCTCCCATACCCTTGGTGATAGTGTAAGGTCCATATCAGAGTGGTTTTATCTACTGATGGGCTCCAGTAAGGTGTTCTTTCTGCAAATGCAACAGAATTTGTCACCTATTTGAAACTTGTGTGACACCCGATGTTGATGATGTAACTTCTTGTAATTGGAATTGGATTTATCCAAGATGTCATGCACTTGCTAGAAAATATGTTGGATGCGTTTAATAAATCGGGTTGCTTTATCATCCTTGAACTATAGATGTGTGGATCTTGTGTAAATCTAGAACTTGCTTGCAATCCACTAGCATCTAGTAAGTGGTCACAAACTCTGAATCATTCTTTTACATTTGTGGCCATCCAAGGGTCTTGTGGCCATAAGAGTTGAGAACAGTAGTTAGTGCGATAACTGGCAGTCGACTGAGGAAATATACAACATGATTGGTGCTACCCTTCTTGTACTTAATGTTTAAGGGAAATTGTTGAATATATGTAGACCACTTCTCATGGCAATCATTTGTAACTTCCCTTGTGTCTATATAAACTGAAGAGGTCAATGATATGTGTGGATGACTGTCTCATTCCCCAAAATGTAATGTTTCCATTTTTGGAAATACTACATGATAGAGTACATCTCTTTATCATAAGTGTGGTACTTCTGAATTGTATTGGAAAGTATATCACTGTGATATGTCATGGGATGCCCTTACTAGTTGATAACTACACCAATAACATATTAAGAGGAATTCATCTCGATTTCGAATGGCTATTGCAGGTTTGGCAATGTGAGTATAGGTGTAGAGTAGGGGCGGTGCTTCAGTTCAGTGAATGCCTTATGTTGGGACTTGAACCAAGAAAAAATTGCTTTCACTCTACCCTTTGTAACTTGACTCAAAGGCTAAGTGATATGGGAGAATTCCAACACAAGCCTTTGATAAAAATTGGTAAGGACCAAAAAGTTGCAATAATCTATTAGAGTGGTTAGGGTTAGTCAACCTAGAATGAATTTGATCTTAGCCAGATCCACATTCACGCCTTTCTCATCCATGACATAGCCCAGATATTGGACCTGACCCATGCCAAAGGTGCATTTCTCTAGGTTGGCGAATAGTTTGTGTAGTTGTACGCTTTGAAGGACCCGTTGAATGTGTTGCAAGTGATCCTTCCAACTCTTGCTAAAGATAAGAATGGTGTCTAGATATACAGCCACAAATCAGTTGATGAGGGCCGCAAGATGTCATCCATCAACATCATAAAATTTGCAGGTGCATTTATCAACCTGAAAGGCATGACAAACCATTCAAAAAGGCCCTCCTTTGATTTGAAAGTGGTCTTCCATGCATCTATGGGATCTATTGGAACCTAGTGATAATCAAACTTAAAATTGATCTTACTGAAATACTTTCCCCCCTTGAGCTGGTCAAGAACGTCATTAATCCATGGGATTGGATACCTATTCCTGACAGTGATTTTGTTCACTGCCTGATAGAGCCTCTAGGTCACATCCTCCTTTTGTACAAATATAATCAGGCTCCCACAAGGTGATGAACTTGGTCGGGTGTGACCTTTTTGTAGCAGCTCTTGGATCTGCCACTTGATCTCTTCATTTTTAGAATGGAGTGGCAGTATATCGATCCATTGGGTAGAGGTGATATAGGGATTAGATCAATTGAATGATTAACCTAAAAGTGTGAGAGAACCCCTATGGGTGAGGAGAAGATGTCCCTGTATTCTTCCATGACCTTATCCACCTACTTCTGCTGCATGGAGGAAACTTTCTTAGGGTCCATGGATGTGACCATGATCTTCCCCTTACTTTAAGAATGAATAAAAAAGAAATAAAAAATTCTCGGTCTCGGAGATGATCTTACTACATTTCTTAGCGGAGATCAAAGAGATTGTGGAAGGCGGGACTACCTCTGATATCTTGCATAACTTATTTCCCAAAGTAATAATATCAGTGCAAGGCCTAAAATCATACACAACATGATGCTTCCACAAGTATGGCTAACTTAATAATACATCACAAACATCAAGAGGAACAACATCACACAATACCTCATCCGTGTAGCGCTTGTTGTAGGGAATATGACACTGCTGGCTGACATGGAGATATCGT
>APFE031249796.1:0-38875 GCA_000404065.3 Pinus taeda
AAAAAATCTCATGAAAGTCAATACCAACTTTCTGAGAAAACCCTTTTGCAACCAGTCGCGCTTTGTACCTGTCTTCAGTATCATTCACACCTCGTTTCAGCTTGAAGACCCATTTACACCCCACAGTTTTCCTGCCTTTCGGAAGCTCCACCAGATCCCATGTGCCATTCTTATTTAAGGCCATCATTTCGTCCTTCATGGCTGCTTTCCACTTGTCACTTTTCGAACCTTCTATTGCTTCCTGATAGCACAGAGGTTCATTGTCATTAGCAGTAAATGCAACAAAAGTGACATAATCATCATACCTTCTCGGTGGCCGTTTGATTCTTGTCGTCCTCCTTAAGGATGTTTCTGGCGCTTCCTCGATTGGCTGACTACCATCTGTAGGAACTTCTTGCCGATCAGTATCTGAGACCTGTTCATGATCTAAACCTGAACCCTGTTCTGATTCTGAAACCTGTTCATGACTAGTATTTGAACTATGGTCATCATGACTATCATTAGAAATGCTATCAAACTGAATGTGCTGAAAGTCAGATACAACATCCTGTTTCAATCTACTATCTACATCTAACTGTACAAGAGAGGATTCATTAAACTTTACATCTCTGTTGATGATGATTTTGCGGGTAGTAGGATCCCACAATCTATATCCCTTTGTTCAAACACCATACCCAACAAAGATATACCTTTTAGACTTTGGATCTAACTTAGTTCGCTGATGTTTAGGCACTAGAGCATATGCATCACAACCAAACACTCTGAGTTTATAATAGTCACAAGGGTGTCCTTTCCATACCTCTTGCGGAATCTTGCAATCTATCGCCGTCGATGGAGATCGATTTATTACATAACAAGTTGTTGCCACCACTTCTGTCCACAACTCCTTTTGCAACCCGACGTTACTCAACATACTCCTTGCTCTCTCGAGAAGAGTCCTGTTCATGCGTTCAGGAACTCCATTTTGCTGAGAGTATAAACTATGGTCTTATGCCTCTCGATCCCTGCATCCTTGCAATAGCTGTCAAACTCCTTGGAAGTAAATTCACCACCATTGTCAGTTCTTAAACACTTTATTGCTCTACCAGTGTTGTTTTCTACCAATGCTCTAAACTGCTTGAAAACTGAAAAAACATCAGACTTTCTTTTCAACATGTAGACCCACACCTTCCTAGAAAAGTCATCAATAAATGATACAAAATAAGACGAACCACCATATGAGGGTTTAGGGGCTAGTCCCCAAACATTTGAATGGATATAATCAAGTATGCCTTTACTAGTATGTTTGTCTATTTTAAACTTTTGTTTACTTTGTTTTCTAAACAGACAATGCTTACAGAAATCTAATTTTCCAGACTTCAGATTTGGAAGTAACTTTCGATCAGCCAAAATTTTCAACCCTCTTTCACTCATATTCCCCAATATTTGATGCCATAAGTGAATGGAACTACTGTCATGTTCAGACACCGTAGACACAAAATTTGACCCTATACCTCCTTCTAACTGAAATGGATTTCCTACTTTCTTAGCTTTCATAACTAGTAAAATGCCTTTGTAAATTTTCATTACTCCACCTTGAATTACAGTTTTATATCCATTTGAATCACGTGCTCCTAATGAAATAAAAATTTTCCTTAAATCTGGTACATGCCTCACATCAATTAATATTCTAGTTGTCCCATCAAACACTTGTAGTTGTATGCTCCCAATCCCCACAATATTACATGTTACATCATTACCCATGTACACAACTCCATCATTAATTGATTTATATTCCTTAAACCATTCTTTATGGATACACATGTGGTTTGATGCACCGGAATCTAACAACAAATGTTGACCATGATTTGACACATTAACTGATAATACTTCATCACTCATACCTGAACCAGATGTCGAACCTGTATCTGTCGCATTTGCCTCCTTCTTCTCTGTCGAAGAATCTGGTTTAGAAGTTTGTTGCTATCACTTCTAGCAGTCCTTCTTTAAATGCCCTGATTTACCACAAAACCAACACTTTAGCTTACTTTTCTTCCCTTTCGACTTTGAACGTGAGTCACTCGGCCTCCTGGGGCGTCTTTCTTTTGAACGACCTCTAACCATCAGAGCTTCTGATATATAGGTTTCGGAATGCAACCTCCTCCTTGTTTCTTCCGATAATAAGGATGCAACTACATCATCAAACTCAATAGTTTCTGATGAACTAAGACTTTATAGAGTAACAAAATGATCCCATGACTCGGGCAACGAGCACAATAAAGTAATAGCTTTATCCTCAGATGGAATTTTTACTTCTATACTTTGTAATTGCACAAGAAGAGTATTAAAAGCATTTAAATGATCAACAATCGATGTACCTTCCTTCATTCACAAACTGTACAACTGTTGCTTCAAGAGAATCCTATTGGTTAAGGATTTGGTCATGTACAGTTTCTCTAGTTTCGTCCACAAACCAACAGTTGTTGTCTCGGACACGATATTAAATAGGACATCATCAGCTAGACACAGTCGAATAGCACTTATCGCTCTTTCATCCATCTCGACCCACTCATTATCAGTGATGTTTTAAGGCTGTTTGGATTTTCCCAACAATGCCTTTGCCACGCCATGTTGGACAAGAAAATCATGCATCTTCACCTTCCAGATCTCGAAATTATTCTTGCCATTAAACTTCTCAATTTCAAACCGGGCACTTTGAGTTTTCGCCATCTTGTATCAGCAAAAAAACACAATAATATCCAAAACCAACGTTTAAATACCAGTAATTAACAAAACAAACTGCCTATGCCTTTCTGCCTTTGCTTTCAAATATCATGGCTTATTACCATTTAAAAAACATAAAAAAAAAAATTGTTTTGCAGCCCTGAAATAGTTTAACAGTTTAATAATGGTTGAAAAAATTGCGTCCTGCATTCCCCCAACCAATACGTCCATCCTTTCCCATGTTGGCCATCATTTTGTTTGACCAAAAATTAATTGTAGAGATCCCTCGTACAACACATAAAAAAATGCTCGGGGTAGAATTCTCCATGAAGCAAAATGGCTTGCAAGTGACAAATGCAGACTTTGCATGAGAAAAACATCAGCGTGCCAAGCAGAAAACACAGAACCAATGAACACACCTTTTGGCATACATTCTTCACATAAAGGGCATCTCTTATCTTGCTTAAAATTGCGATCAAATGGAGATGAATATGCAAGCTAAACGAGGATGCAATAAGGCTTTGTTTGCCTTCTACGAATGGGTTTATTTATGAGCATACAGCCAAAACACTGATATGCAATATCCCATGTTTTTTTCGCCAATTCCAATAGCCATCGAATTGCAACAGTAATACGACACCAGTGTTGTCATACCACCTCCAGCATCAACGAAAACAAGTTTAAGTTTATTACTGTGAATATATCTTGCTGACAGAGGCTCAAGTGTAGCCCCTTCGCTCCAAATGATTTCACGCCGAAGACTGTACGCACACTGCCTCCACGCAACACCAGGCTGTAATACGTGTGAACAGGTTTTAACAAAAACTTTCCACGCAAAAGACATCAGTTCTAAATACCTCCACGCAAACGCAGTCACAGCTCCACGCAACAAGTTCAAAACATGTCCTACGCATATGAATACACAGCCACACGCTGAACGCACTCACTGCAATCACACGCACGTAGCTTTAACAACTATCCACCACAGCACCATTCAACGCTGTCAGGTAACTTTAGACCACGCATGCAACAATGTATTAATTCAATGGTTATACGTAGGTAGATTTAACCACGCACGTAGGTCACAGACACACGGGTTTGGAAACTCGCCATCGTGTCTTTAACCTACAATCTGCTCCAAATCAAGTGCTGGGCAGCGCCACGCTCCAACATGCTCTGATACCACTTGTTGGAGATCAGATGCACAACAAACTAAAACAAATACTCAGCAAATTAATCATGAACATAAAAACACAGCAATTAACGTGGTTCACCCAACCAATCTGGGCTACGCCCACACAACATAGGCATCGACAATCTTATTAATCAAACATGATATTACATAATTAAATCCTCACAAACCCTCACCATCATAAAACAATCTGTATGGATACCTGTTATATAGCAAATAGAATCTAACTGCCTCATAAATCCTCTCACATCAAATTTAGGATGCATTAACTCCCTCCCAACAAACTGGAGCTAATCTAGGAACTAATTCCTATTGTTGTCATCTACTGAGATTTTGCCTATTTTATTCAAAACAGAAAATCTCAACACGAACCATCCAGTGTGTTTCATCGTCAAGACAAATTGAAAAATGAGATATATAAATAATCATATTATTATTAAATTAATTTATGTTTTTAAATTTTGGCTTTTGTGTTTTTTTTTTAATTTTTAATTTTAATAGTTTAACATTTTTATTTATGGTTATTCCTGGTTTTTAATGATTTTCTATTCTAGTTTTCATGTTTTTTTTATTTATTCTCTAATGTGTACATATTATTTTTTATGTAATTGTTTTATTCCTAATGTATTTATTTGTTCTATATCTATTTCTGTCTTAAAGATGAATAACGGTAAATAATTTGAAAAGCACCCAAAAAACTTTTATGTAATTTCTTAGAAAGAGATTCTCTATAAATTATAAATTACAGAAGCATGCATTCCAGGAAACTATTCATTATTATTTCTTTTAACATTTTAAATATCAAGTAAATTTTTTTAAGTTACGTAAAAATAAATAAAATTAATATTTCAAAATGCAAAATTAAAATTTTGAAATGTTATAAATTTTCAAAAACAATAAATTTATATTTAAAAAATATGAAATAAAAATAAGAAATTGAATATAAAAGTTATGGAAATAGAAAATAGAAAATGAAAATTGGAATATAAATTTGGTAAGATTGTGTTATGATTTATTTTTTCATATATTTATTTTATTTTACAAATTTTATAAATAATATGTTAGATGTGAGAACAAATTAAAATAAAATATATAATATTTTGGTTTATGGTTGTTTGGGAAAATGGTATTAGTCATGGTATTGTAGCAATCATTATTTATAAACTAAGAATAATATGTGATAATTGAGGTTTATGTGGGTCAGAAGTGAGTGGATGTATGTATTTTTGTTTGTTGATTAAAATAAAGTTATCTTTTTCGTGTTGTTTTTTTATTGCTAATTTCTCCACTTAAATTTGGTATATTGTGGTAAATTTCATCTCAATACTCATTATTTATTTTATTTTTCTCCTTTATTGTTTTGTTATTAACAACTAGTATCAATGTTCTTGTTGCTATTGTTGTAAGTTACATCTCTTAAGTAATAGGGAAATTAATAATGTAAGTTTAGAAATGGATGTTTATTTACTATGTCAATAAAAGGAATGTTCTTATATACTTATAATAGTAGAATTGATTTGGTACTTGACTCAGGGGCATATCACCATGTAACTCCATGCAAAAGCAATTTTGTTGCACATGAGGTTGATGATTATGGTAGAGTACATTTGGTAAACAATTACATATGTAATATTAATCGGGAGGGAGATGTTCAAAACAAGATGAAGAATGGACATAATATCTTGCTGGAATATGTTAGGTATATTTGAGAGATTCATATGAGCTTGATATTTGCTATACCATTAGATGATGAAGGTTGCTACACAAGCTTTGGCAAAGGTGGCTATAAAATTAGTAAAGGATAATTGGTTATTGCTAGAGGATTCAAGATAGAAACCTTGTATACATTGAGGGAAACAAACAATTATTAGATGTGGCTACAATTGCAAAAGAAGGAAACACATAAATTTTATGGCATAAGCGCTTATGTGACATGAGTGAAAAATGGCTAAAATTCCTTGTTGGCAAAAAATTGGTTCTAGGTTTGAAATCCTATGAACTTGATCTTTATGAGCCTTTTATGATAGGAAATAAACAATTTCATGTGTGAGAGGTAGACATGAAAAGAAAAAAAATCTATTTGAATCAATAGACATTGATGTGTTTGAACAATCAATATTAATTATTTAGGATTAGCCTCATATATTTTCTAATTCATTAATGATGCATCGAGGAAGGTTTAGGCCAACCCCATGAAACAAAAAGGTAAGTTATTCGAAATATTTCAAAATTTTCATGTTTTTAAAAGAGGGTAAAAATTTACTCGAATTGTTTTAGGATAGATAATGGTGTAAGTTATTGCTCCAATGTATTCAAGGTATTGTCACTGGTTTGAAAAAAACATTAGAAGACTATCCCTGCTACTCCTTAATAGAATGACATTGCAAAAATGATGAATTTCACTATCATGCGGAAGGTGAGCATTATGTTGTCAAATTCTAGATTGGAAAAGAACTTTAGTGAAGAAGCAATACTTGTGGCTAGTTATCTCATCAATAAATCACCTACTACATCCTTGGATTGTCGAACTCCTGAAGAACTCTGGACTCGTAAGAAATTAAATTATATAAGTGAATGAGTAACGTATTAGAGGAGTAAAAACACTCATAATGACAATATAAATCATAAGGAAATACTAAGACCCAACTATATAGAACTAATAGAAAAAAAATGTATTTTGTTCTAGGGTGACATGGCATGATTTTATACCGCATATACAAAGATCATAACTATTCGTAACCCACTACCTCCTCCTTTTTTATAAGTATTAAATATTTTTGTATCTTTTACATTACAAAAACATGAGAAAATAAAATAATGTCATAATATACTGGAAGAAATAAGAAGAAAAGGAAACACACTATGTTCTAAAAGCACATAAAAGACATATATGGAGTGGAAGATATGGGCTCTCATAAGTATCTATCCTCTAGGCTAGGCACATTGGAAATGTATAACTAAGTATAAGAAAGGAAATAAATGGTTAAGAATGCAAAGGTGATAAGAATAATGTGCCAAACTATAACACGATATTAGGAAAAATAATGCCCAACAAATGCAAAAAGAAGACAAATATAAATGTGGGATCCCCTTGGGGAATGGTCAAAAGAACATATGAAAAATAAATGAGGATTGTAACGTAGTCTCAAACTACAAGGGTTCATAGTCCTACGAAAAAATAATGGGATGGATTACAAATGAAAAAAGGTTGCTACACTAAAATAGAGCATCATATGAAACATCTTACATTAGAATAATGCAAATTACATATAGAAAAGGTTTATGCGCCAACATCAATATGGTCAACCCTATAGAAAAATGGGTGGAAAATTATTTGAATTTATCATAATATAGGAGAGTCCTAAACCTATATGGAATATTTAAAATATATCTAACTAAGTTTTTTTTAAAAGCATAAATATGATCCCTAGGAAACTAGGAATCCAATTCAATTCTTACACCCAAGAAATATAAATATCAAAATTATATCTTGAAAACCCAAAATAATACAACCATTGAGAGTTATAGGGACAAACTCATTTTTAACCATGATATCCTTGAGAATATCCATGATCGTGGTAGAGTCCACTAGCAAATTCTCAACATTGCCAGATTTTAAGAATATACAACAAAAGAGATCAGACATGGAAGGAAAGTTGGAGTTAAAATAAAATATGGAGTGTGTAAGAACATATTCAATAATATAATTATTGAAGGTTATATCAAAGAGATCAAACTTAGAAACCTAAAACTTTAACGGTCTAAATAGAGGGAGACTTTGCTTATAATATAACCCTTAACATTATGACTAGACAAATTAAGCTATGAAATAAAATCAATGATTTATGATGAGATTGATAAAACTCAATAGAAATATGGGCTTATAGTTCCACGAAAAATACCAAAGACTTAGAAAATGACAATGTATAAAGAGATACAATCATAGGGATCAAATGCAGAAGCTAAATAAGGATAAGGAACAGTAAATGGGAGCTAATAAATAGCCATGATGCTTCCATTATGACAACATAGGCACCAACACATTCATAGAATGAAAATAATTAGTTACAAGGATAATATTGAAGTCTAATGGTCCTTTCATAAATACAACATCTATTTGATAGTTTTTCACATATTTCAACATGCAACTAAATAAGAATCCACAACAGTTGACTACATATTTTATTAAAAGCTAACAACAGAATGGTAGTTGACCCAATATTCAGAGAGATTGGATGTTTCCAAGCGTACAAGAATAAAATACTAATTCCCTCCTTCATGAATTAAGTTCAACCTTTAATTCAAAGGGTATATAAGAAGGAAGGTGAGCCTTTCTTATGTGATTCCAAAATCAATTGATCATAGGGATTTTAGTGATCCTACTAAATATGAATATAATGTCCCATTGTCTAGAAGGTTCTAAACTAGTAGCGAAGAACCTTTTTTTGTTCTCACATCATTCTTAATAGGAAGAGAGAGATTGAGAAAAGATTGCATTGGCTTGACCACAATTGTACATGCTTGTACCTCCACTTGATTAATAGAAAATCACATGAATGGCCTCCTTTGTGTGCTAGCACATCACTATCTTCATCACTTTCTTCAGCCTAAAACATTTGAAAATTTTAATAGATTTATGGCCGTATGCGATGATCATTAATAGGCTATTGACTCGATGGAAAGGAAATGTCGCAAAATTTGGGCAATATGAAGATGAGGGAATTTCGTCAACCTCCTTGTACCAATCTTCAATATGTTTGTTGACTTAGATTATTTTAAATATTTAAGTGTTATATGCAGCTAACTACAAAGTTACATTAGGAAGAAATGCTAAGAGAGCTCACATTTCAGGTGGTTAGAAACAATTATGGGCAAGGTGGTTACTTGCCCAAACTCTTCCCGGGAAATGAACATTTATTGAAAAAAAAGGGGAGGCTAATAAGTTATGAACTTGAGGCTACCTAGAGGAGAAGATTACGAATAAAAGTTGGAAGACATTGTTTCTGTGAGGAATTCTTGAGGTGTAGCTAGTGCAATTCCAATTAGATCTTATTGATCCATCTGAGAATCGTAGACTAGGTATGGCTGGGATTAGATAGTCTTAGGGCATTGTCTAGAAATTTCTTCTAATCTAACCTAAATGTGAAGCTAGCCTGGGGAAGATGCAATGGAGAGACTAGTCTTGTTTGTTTGTAGGAGAATTTCATCCCTTATATCTTTTTTATAGGCTAGCAATAGAAATAGATAAGTATTGATGAAATTTTTTATTCTCATAGACCATTATTTATAGATGTGAAATCTCATGTTTATTATTGTGACAGGTTGTACTCATAATTTGTTATTTAAGTTGTGATTAGTAAATGGAATGGATTATGTTTACACTATTTGAAAGGAAAGATATTTCATGTTGAAAGTATTGTTAAAACTACTATGTATACATACATGATGTGACTTTTGGTTTAGACTAGTAATATAAAATGCATATAGCCTCAAGAAATTAATAGACAGTAGTGGATGAATGAAAATTTGAAAGGTGTTTGGGCTTCAGAAGGAGAGTGATTTATACTCTAGTCCAAACTAATTAAGTAGTAGCCTAGAAACAATCTTTGTTTCTAATGATGACATATTGTAATAGTTATACCATGAATGTACATAATTATAGTGTGAACAATTATCACTTTCAAAATAGATATAGTCCAGGGAATAGTAGATAGCCAACAAATTATCTATGCAATTCTAGCGCTAAGTAGAAACTCAATGTAATGCAATATTATCTCTTAAAAAGGGGGGAGAAAACCCCAAAAAAATAGAAAGTTGTTACTAAAGGAAAACCCTTTGAAAGTCCCAACTGCATTAACAAATAAGAAAAATGTGGTAAGGAATAAACCTATTGAAGTTTTAACATTTCACTATTCATCCACACTACAACAGTATTGTAACAAACTCCAAGCATATACTATAAACAATTTGCACATCATAACTCGTGAATGATATAAAATCTATGGCTGCCCAGTTCTTGCAAAATTAAACAAAATGTATTGTAAGTACTCAAATTCAGCATAGTATAAATGTGGAAGCAATTTAAAAATAATTAATCAAGAAGGTTCAACTTAGTACATTTTTTGTGATAAGAAACCTCAATAAATAGACAAGGGCTTACAAAATGACTACAATATTGCAACACTGTACATAATTAAAACTAGAAACAAGCTCGACACCTTCAATGGGAGATAAGAATAGTCTATAAATATGAAGTATATCTACCTTACTACATGCAAGTCAAAAACACATCATGCAGAGGGAAACATTATAAACCCTCACTGGGTAAAAGAGTTTATGGCACCTAGAAATAAAACATGGAAGTATATAGTTAAAAAGAAGAACTTGGATGTGAAACTTTCAAAGTGAAATCGAATAACATGAAACGACACTAAGCCACTACCTAAATGGTTTTCAGTACAACAAAATACTTAGAATATTGCTCAAGGAATGACCATATCGACAATGGAACCTCATGGAAAAACATTTTTAGGAGGATATTTACCTAGGAAATCGCTCTAGTCGCCACTTTCTCCTCAGACCTATCACACCATTAAAGGTTCAGTCATTTCTTAGCGTTAAGAGGTAAGTAAGAGATAATTTCATGTTCGTTAAGTGTGGAGCTTGATTATCTTCTTTATTCAAAGATATCTCCCTGTTGGACCCCAGTTCATAATGGGGCGGCAACACCACCCATTTAATCACCATCAAGGAGGGTCGAGGGGGAGGCGACATGGATTTTTATGAGCCCCACCTTAGCGTGGGTTTGGGGGCAACACTCTCGAAGCTAAAAATAGATGTAAAATTGCCTTGTAAAATATTGTAATTTCGTAGTCAATATAAGTTGTTCATTAGGTGGACAATATGATGGTAGAATTTAAGTTGAATTTAGGTTTGTTTTTCCCTAAAAGGTAACCCCTCGCTATATATGAGGGAATTTTATAGTTGTTGTGTATATGTGTTTTATGAGCGAGAAAGAGAGAGGAGATAGTGTGAGAGTGAAGAGGAAATTAAAATGGATCTGTTGTAGGTTGTATCTCTTCATTTTGCTAGAAAATATAAAAGGAAGGACTAGTTGTTTCTCCATGGACACAGCCCAAACTGGCTAAACCACGTATATTTGCGTCTCTATTGTTTTTATGCATTTTCTTTGTTTGTGTTTTTGCAATATTTTATGTGATTTATTTCTTTGTAGTATGTAATTTTCTAACAACTACTATCAGAGTCGAAGATCTATTTGGTTGATAACCTCGTAGGAGAGATGGGTTACTGGTTCGAGTGGGAGCAATGGTAGAAGATGGTAGGTTTAGAGTCGACAAATTTAACAGCCAAAACTAGTAGATGTGGAGTATGCATATGGAAGCTTATTTGTATTAGAAATATTTGTACCTACCATTGAGTGGAGAAACAAAGAAGCTTATGAGTATGATAGAAGAAGAATGGAAAATTATTGATAGAAAGACACTTGGAACAATACAGTTGTGCCTAGTGGCATCGTTAGCCTTCAACATTTCAAAGAAAAATACAACAGACGGTTTAGTTACGACATTGGCCAAACTATATGAAAAAACCTTAGCCTCAAAAAATGTATTTCTTATGAAGAATTTATTTAATATGATGATGTCAGAAGGTGGATATTTTGTTGATCATTTAAATGAATTTAATATGGTTAGCAATCAATTAAGTTTTGTAGGCATAAATTTTGATGATGAAGATACGGCTATGTTATTTCTGTAATCATTGCTAGAAAGTTGGCATGGTTTACTTATGGCCATTAGTAACTCTATCTCTGGATCTAGTACTTTAAAGTTTGATGATGTTGTCAATGCCATCCTTAGTGAGGAAATGCAATAGAAAAGATCCAATGAGTCATTAGGTATTGCTTTGACTGCAAAGACTAAGGGAAGAAAAATGGAAAGAGGAAAGAGCTCAAGATATCATAGTAAGTCAAGGAGAGGTAGATATAAGCCTAGATCAGGGATAGTGTGCTAGAAATGTGGGAAGAAAGGACACTTGACGAAAGACTATAAGTCTCAGAAGGGAAAAGAAGCAGACGCACAAAAAGAAAACAATCATGAAGCGAATGTGATAGGTGATGTGTTTCAAGATGCTTTGATTATTTCATTAGAAAAATTATTAATGCCCGGGTGGTAGATTCAGGGGCCTCATTCCATGCCACACCTAATAGGAAACATTTTCATGATTATGTTCAAGGATATTTTGGACAGCTTCATGTAGGTGATGATAAACCCAATAAAATCATTGAAATGGGTAAAGTTTTCATAAAACAGAAGAATGGGAACCGATGGCTATTGAAGGAGGTAAAGCATGTTCCATATCTAAAGAAAAATTTAATTTCAATAGTGCAGTTGGAAGGTGAACGCTGTGTAGCTACTTTTACAAATAAAACCTGGAAGATCACTAAAGGAGCCTTGGTAATAGAAAAAGGAGAAAAGGTTGGTACATTGTATTTATGCAATGGTATTTCTAATTATTTTAAAGCTTTAACCTCCACATGAGAAGATACAACATTGTGGCATCATAGGCTGGGGCACACGAGTGAGAAGGGGATGCAAATTCTCCACTCAAGAAATCTGTGGCTAGGTTTGAAGCATGTTGATTTGGATTTCTATGAGAACAGTATCTATGAAAAATATAAGAGAGTCTGATTTATCAAAGTTGGGAATGAAAAGAAGAGCAAAAATGTAGAGATTGTGCATATAAATGTATGGGGATCTTCTCAGATATCATATCTCAGTGGCTATCACTATTATGTTAATTTTATCTATGATGCAACATGAAAAACCTACATTTATTGTATTCGAAATAAATTTGATGTATTTCATACTTTCAAGAAATGGAAAGCTTTGTTTGAGAATGAGACAGGAAAAAGTTGAAGTGTCTCGGATCAGACAATGCAGGTGAATATTGTAGAAAAGAGTAATCAAGGCATGGAATTCACATAGAGAAGACAATTTCGTGAAGACCACAGGAAAATTGTGTGTTGGAAAGAATGAACAAGAAAATCATGGAGCGTGGAAGGTGCATGGATTGCATGCAGGATTACCTTTACGATTTTGGTCAAATTTTGTAGATACTGTTGTTTATCTAATAAACAGAGGGCCTTCAAGTTCCTTGGATTGTGGTATTTCAGAGGAGGTATGGACAGGTAAAAAGGTAAACTAATCATTTTTAAAGAATTTCGGTTGTGAATCCTTTGTCACATTAATAAAGAAAATAGAACAAAGCTTGAGGCAAAATCAAATAAATGCACCTTTAATGGATATGGTGTTAATGATTTTGGTTACCACTTTTATGATTATGAAAATCACAAAGTCATTAGAATTAGAAATGTCATATTCAATGAAAAGTTCTTGTATAAGGATCAGATGTAGGAAAAGAAATAGGAAAAATAAAACAGAGAATACACATTACTTGATGAGATCACAAAACTAGTAAAGGTCCCTAAAATTTGTACTGACCAATAAACACAATAATAAAAACAACCACAATAGAAATAGGCACCTCAAACACCTGAAAGTGGTGTTAGAAGATCTACCAAGATAAGTAAATGCCCTGAATAATACTCTCCTTCATTATATTATGTATTTTTGACTGATTTTGGTGAACCAAAATGTTGTGAAGAAGCAACGTAGGTCGAAACCAGGAAGAAGAGGGAGTTATCCATGAAAGAAGAGATGGACTCCTTGGTACATAGCTAAACTTGGGACTTACTTAGGTTTCCTGCAGGTAAAATAACATTGCATAATAAATGGGTTTATAGGTTAAATGAAGAAGATGGAGGTAGAAAAAGTTATAAAGTTAGACTTGTGGTGAAGGGGTTTGCACAAAATAAATTTATAGAGTTTGATGAAATATTTTCTCCTGTTGTTAAAATGACTTCAATCAGAGCTATTTTAATCCTATTATCAACATAATATTTGCATCTTGAGCAATTAGATGTAAATACGGCCTTTCTCCATGGGGATTTGGAGGAAGAGATCTATATGCATAAGCCACAAGGATATGAGGTCAAAGGGAAGGAGAAACTAGTGTGCAGGTTGAAGAAGAGGTTGTATGGCTTAAAATAGGATCCAAGGGAATGGTATCTAAAATTTGACAGGTTTATGTCTGAACAAGGTTATACGAGATATCACTTTGGTCATTGTGTTTATCTCGAAAGTAAAAATGATGCAAGATATATTATATTGTTATTGTATGTAGATGACATGCTTGTTGCAGGGTCTAACATGCATGAAATAAATTTTCTCAAAGGAATATTGGAAAATTCATTTACAATTAAGGATTTGGGTGTTGAAAAACAAATCCTTGGTATGACAATAACTAGTGAAAGGAAAAAATGCAAATTTACATTGTCTCAAAGTAATTACATACAAAAGGTGTTGGAAAGATTTAATATGTAGAATGAAAACCGAGTTAGTACATCTTTGGCTAGCTATTTCAAACTAACTAAAGAGATGTGTCCCAAGACTCAGAAAGAGATTGATTATATGTCTAAAGTTCCATATTCATTAACAATTGGAAGCTTAATGTATGCCATGGTATGAACAAGGCCTGATATTCCACACGAAATGGGAGTTGTAAGAAGGTACATGAAAAATCCAAGGAAAGAACATTGGATGACAGTGAAGTGGATTTTCAGGCATTTGAGAGGTAAAACAAATCAAACATTATGCTTTGGTCATTTAAAAATTTCTCTATAGGTATATGTTGATGCGGATAAGGAAGGTGATGGAGAACACAAGAGTAGCACCATAGGGTGTGTGTTTACTATAAGCGTAACATAGGCTAGTAAAGAAATGATTTGGATTCAAAGTTTTATAGATGAATTGGATCAGAAGTAGGAGATGAGAAGGTTATATAGTGACACCATAGTTCAATTCATCTTGCAAAGAACTCAACATTTCATTCCAAGACTAAAAACATACATCTCAAATACCATTTAATATGGTCAGTGTTGGAAGATGTACAATTGAAGCTATAAACGATACACACTAGCCAGAATCTTGTAGATATATTAACAAAAGTTATAACCAGGAAGAAACTGAGATTCTGCTCTCTTTCAACTGGCCTTCAAGCATGATGATAAATATGAGAAACAACCAAGTCCAAAGTGGAAGTATTGTCCAAAAAATGAAGCAGTAGTGAAGTTTTTATAAGCAGTCTCCAAGTGGGAGGTTGTTCGGCATGGAGCCTGATTATCTTCTTTATTGAGAAGTATTGATGCGTTGCACCCCAATTGTAGGGAGGTGAAGATGATTTTATGAGCCCCCCCTGGTAGGGATCTAGGGTAGCACGCTCAGAGCTAAAAGTAGATGTAAAATTTCCTTGTAAAATATTGTAATTTCATAGCCAATCTGAGTTGTTCATTAGGCAGATAATCTGATGGTAGAAGTTATATTTAATTTAGAGATTTTTTCCCTAGAGGGAAAACCCTCGCTATATATGAGGGAATTGTATTATGGCTTTGTATATGTGTATTCTGAGAGAGAAAGAGAGAGGAGACTGTGTGACAGCGAAGATGGAATTACAACATATGTGTTGTAGGTTGTATCTATTAATTTTGTTGGATAATATAAAAGGAAGGATTGGTTGTTTTTATATGGATGTAGCCCAAACTGGGTGAACCAAAAATATATGTGCCTCTCTTTTTTTAAAGTGTTTTCTATGTTTGTGTTTCTGCAATATTTTATGTGTTCCATTTCTCTATAGCATATAATTTTCTAACACAGTTAGTCTAGGTCAAAGGAATGTTACCAAGAAGATACCCTCTAGGTTGAAATTTTCATCATAGACCCTGCATTTGTCGAATCTCTCTAAGATCTCTATAAAACTAGAGTAAATCCTAGCTCGTCCTGGGAAAACCTTGCAAACAGTAAGCAAACAAAATTGAATAAGCAGTCACTGGAATGGTTACATTAAAAATTTCACTGTTATAAAGAAAATAGATAACCATCTATACCTGTGAATGAGAGTTAATCCATTGAGGAAGTGGTTCTATTACTGATATATTGTAAAGCCCTCCAAATTGTAGAGCTAAGTGTGATAGAAGTGAAGGAATGAATGAGTGGATGGAACGAAGGAAGAGGGTAGGTATTTAACCTGTAACCACCATCTTTTCTTCAAACTGTCTAATTAACCCTTACCAAATCTCAGCCATATATCTCACTCCTTCTCCCAATGTGACTGTTACATTGCCAATTAGCAGAAGATTAAGTATTTTCTCATGAATTCACTCATTAACATGTCAATTACGCAAAGGTTGAAATTCGGTCATAAATTTGGAAACGATTAAATACTATAGCATAGAAAACCGTAATCCACATCATTTATTACTCCACTCTATAGAAACATAAAGTGTGATATGTCTCTGTATAACCCCCAAGGGTAAAGCGAAAACTTGTTGATAATTAATATGAACTAAAATAAATTAATAATTAATAATTAATAATCAATAATTAAAATAATTTAATCCAATGAGTAAATCAAACAGATAATAGAGAATATTTTAACATAGCGTAATTAGTATAAGTCAAGACTACACATAGAAGATAAAAAAAAAAAAATGTTTTGTTGTTTGAGGTATATTACAAAAAGGCTCGATACAATGATACAATTTACCATCATTATTTTGTCGCTGCCACTTCATTTCCGTGTTTAAACAATGCATAGCACTACATAACACTGAGTAGTACTGAACTATTACACAACTTTGAAAAACAAGAACTTAAACATCTTATTAGTCCTTGCCGTTAGACGGAAAGGGACTATAGTAATTGAAATTTTATTCAAGAATTAGTCTCTGTTGTTACTATCCTAAATTTTTTCAGTGTTTGCAGTCTACGAACCGTAAAACAACCAATCAAAATTTTTGAGTGTTTTTAAGAACCAATAAGATAAATGGTCACCTTATTTGGCCTCTTCCCAAGGAGAAGAGTCTATTCTTTAACTATATGCATGATATTCTCTATAAGTTTCATTAATATCTGCTGACTCTTTATATTTACTTTAAGAACTACAAACTAATGTTAGCATTAGTTTGAAAATATTAAATTCTACCATCTCAATACTATGCGAGGTACTGGATGCAATATCAAAATTACTTGATTGAACACTAAAGACACTGCCATTTGATCCTGTGTAACACCTCAGCCCTTTGTAACACCTCGTTGGCAAGCACATACCCCACAACACATGCTGCCATACCACATGGAAGCAAAGCCACAACACATGTCGCCAAACCACACCTAGCCATGTTCATGTGCTACCTATGAATGGTGTCTTCATGCCTACTATAAGATATAACTTTCAGATAAATTTTAGGGAGTTTAATTTGCAGGACGATGAGTGTAACAAATTCATTTAGTGCGACATTTTTATTTAATAGTCATTTCCCTATATCTCCAGCTCTATCCTGTCAAGATATTCATGCGAAATTGGGCGCAACGTGGAAGAGAAACCAGAAGACGAAAGTTGGAGTAATCAAAGATAGCGAGAAACCATCATTTGTCATACAAACAGGGATCCGACAGCAGAGAATAGGGGATCTAGCAGTAGAGAAGAGTTGGCTAATTTATTAGCGTTTAGTCTTTGGCAAAGAACTTGAACTTGCATGAATTCCCTTCGCCGACAATATTTATATGTATTATGACTTCTTCATAGTTGATCTAGAGAATACTATTTAGTTGAGAACTCCAAAGAAAGAGTGATACGTTTGATATTGAGCTTTCAGGATTAGATTGAATACTTTGTAATCATTTTCTTAGAGCTGAGCTTAATAGAGAACCAGAGATCGCTTATTGCGAGCTATTCTTATAGATATTCATACAAGAGAACACCACTCGGTCATTTATGACTATCATTCTAGCTTTCCTATCTTACTGGAGAAGAGCTACTCTATTGACATAGCTTCCTTATTAGATGATCCATCTGGTTATCCTTATGGCTTGGAAGTAATATTGAAAGAAATATATAATTATATCTGTGATGAGATTCTTAATACTCTCTCTAGTTAAATAACTATTAGTTAGGGTTCCTATAGCTGGCTTCAGCAAAGGAGATACTCACTTGATTAGTCGCTTTTCTCCCTGGCTTGGCTTAAATTACGGGGGTAGGAGTCCTACTACTTAAGGAAGACTTTGTGGATAGAATACCAGAGAAGAGAAAAGAACCACTAACTTGCTTAGTTTTTTGGGTAGCAACGTAAAGTGCTTGCTTAGAGTTGTATGATAGGTTATGGATAGGTATGATCAATAGCCGAAGGAAGGAAGGAGGGGAGTTCATACTCAAACCAAAGACAGTCCTAAGTTGTATTCTCATCTAGTATTTGATCGTCGTGGCTTAGTTGATTAGGAGTGTTGTCTTATAGCTTAGCTTCTGAGAGAGCGATCTTAGGAATCAGTCTTATTATCTCGGATGCCTTGCTAGCTAGCCTTAAACGAGGGATGCTTGTCTTCGCTGAACAAGTTCCACTTGGTAACACTAGCTTGTTGTTGTCCTTGGTGTTTATATATGTGATTACTTCAAAATCACGACAAGCATTAATCCAGAACAAAATCATTTTCTCTCCCCTTCTCCTTGCTTTTGGCCTTTGACACTTCTATTCTTCCTTCTTCATTTAAGTGGGTTAGAAGCTAGTTTATACCACAACTCATATTATAGCTCCCCTACTTATCAGGCTAGGTCTTATCAATGAAGGTTCTGTCCATTGCATTAGGTAAGGTCCTCTTTCTTTCCTATTTTACTAATGAAGAACTCACTTTCTAGAGCATAGTAACCGCATTTGGATGCCCTGCCTTCCTATATGAAGGATTTTTTTATATACTGGCTCATTTGGGAATCCGAACTCTATGGCTAGGTTCCCAATCTGCTTGTGTAATAGGGCATTCATTCTGATATGGATGACTTTCTCACAACCACTCTTCATACATAGTTGAGTAAGAGAATTCCGAAGCTGGGTAAGAACTGCCTAGCTTTAATGAGCTTAGTAGAGAATAACTACTCACTTAAATGCATATAATACAAGCAGAACTACCTTCCTTGTGCTCTCTTGCATTTAGGACTATATTTCTCTATGATGATTACTTAAGCAACTCCACTAGCCCTAAGCTTCTTCTTTCTCTTAGTGGCTTTCATGATCTGCCTGACTACTGTCATGAATGAGGCTACTATCATGAATGAGCCTCCTCTGCTAGATCTCTTGCCTTACTTAATCCTCTTAATCATTATCTTACAATTATAGCTTATTAAAGATATGAATATATGTCTTTTATTAGCGGATGAATACTATTATTAAATAACGAGAAGGACTCCCTGTGCTTGTTGGGTTAGTTAATAAAAAACATAATCATACTAGCTCCTTTGCATGGCTTAGTTCATACCTAAGCTTATAGGTCTGGTTTGCTGGGATGGCTTGCTTGTATACTTGCTTTCATGAATACGCTAGAATTTTTCTTTTTCTTTCTTTCCTTAATAAGCTCTTCCTTTGTGTTAGACTTCCTTTCTTCTGGAAAATAACCACTCTAATTATTTCTGATAGTAGGTTGCCTCCATTGAGAAGGTTATTAGAGGATTCTATATGATGTGATAAGAATACATTCTAGATTGACTACATGGATATATTCTGGATTTAAAGAGGAAATACACTGTGATAAGAGCCAAAGACAGATAGGGTCGAGCTTTCATTTACAGAGGAAAGACACAACACTAAGAACCAAGCTTTCAATTGATGTTTTAACCTCTACATGTATGTTATACGTTTTTAACATTAATTCTACATGCATCTTTGCCAAATCTGCTTACGCTTTTATTTCAGTATAACTTTAATGTCATGTGGGGCTTGAGTGGTTGTAATAAACATCTATTTGAGCTTTGATGGCAAAGTTGATCAAAAGTAATTGTTGATTTTGACAATGAGAGAGTTGGAAGCACGCACAAGCCTATGGAGCGGAGTCTAGGTAACGTGTACTTGTGACACAACTTATTTTCTCAATAATGAATTTTAAGGTACGGTGGTGCTTATTTGGGTAATATTTTGAGTTTTTCCAAGCTTATATTCTTACAGAATGTGGAAACAGGGGAGGCTTATATTCTTACAAAATGTGGAAACAGGGGAATCTGAACTTTAGTTTGATTTAGTCACAATAAAATTTAAAATGTAGTTCTAACTTTATTTTCTCCGCAAGTGAGAACTATGTCTTGCAATGGTGAACTTCTCTATTCCTGTATGGCAGTAGTGCAATCTATTATTGGATTATTATATCTTGCAATGGTGAAATTCTCTATTCCTATATGACAGTAATGCAATCTATTATTGGAGTATTAACCATGAGGTTTGGAGTATTTTTGCATCGTTTTCTATAGTCTTACAGTATCAATGAAGAAAATTTCTATGTGGCTACACCTTATAACATACTGGCTTGTATTCGGCTATGTCTTATAACATACCGACTCCCGTGTTTTCTCTTCACTCAGCGGGGTCAAGACAACAGGTCATGAATATGGTCAAACCCAAAGCTGGGTGAACTCAAAGCTGGATGGCACGGAGCATTGGAACAATAACAACAGAACATGAATCCCCTAGAGTAAACTAACCACACCATTCTATCTCTACCTCACGGATAAGGGCATCACAAAACCAATGAATTAAGGTAGGTGAGCACAGGACTAGGCCAGGCCAGTCAGAAGACAAAGACAGGCCCTCAGAGACAGGGAGATACAGGAAGAAACAGGCAGATAATCCTATATAATGGACCACGACTTCCCTTAATAGAAGAACCAACACTAGTTGTTGTTGAATCAATTGATCCATAACCAGTGCCTTGAGCAACTTCCTCCGAGCTTTCGATGGCACGGAGCATCGGAACAACAACAACAGAACATGGCTCATTTTGAGGCTTTAAGAACATGGACTCCGCTTCCCATTATTTCTCCTCCTTGCCTTGAGCAACTGCTTCGAGCAACTACCTCCAGGCTTTCGATGAGAGCCCTCTAATTCTCTCTCCAACACTTCTAGACACGCTATGTAGAGGAACAAGAACTTGAACATCCCCTTGAAACGCTTCGAGTCTAGCAGTACTTCTTTGGAATCTATGCACGACGAGAGGCCAAGAGAACTGGGCAACCCAGTCTTCTTATCGATGAAAATGAGTGGGCACTGCAGAACCTATGGTCAGAAATTATGGGTGTTCCATTTGCAGGAACCAAAGTCCATTGAGTCGACAACTAATAGATCTCGTCACCCATCGCTTTTCGATTATATATATATATAGAAGTTGGCAACAACTTAAAGTTGTGTATAGACATAGGAACACTAAAGAACCTGCAACATTTTCAGACCTATGCTCTTCAATGGGAATTGGCTACAGAGGCTGGGCGTTGACTAAAGTTCCTTGGGACTTTTCTGTGGCAGGGACTTACTGCCACACAACGATCTCGTTTGCTATTGTAACCATGTTTAGGCATCTCACTTATGATGATGGTAAGTGTGATACAAATACGCAATTATAATACCACTTATAATATTATAAGCTATTAATTTTTGTCACTTTTAAATATATTTATTTTCATAAAATTATTTTAACTAATAAATAAGATACATTTATAAGATTTTACAAAATAAATTAATTTTTATTTAAAATAATTATTATTAATACATAATTAAAATAAAATATACAATAATAAACATAAAAAGCTTTATTATTATTATTAATAATTTAACATTTAATAATAAATTTATAATATTAAATATTTAAATTTGTTATTACACTTAATAAATAATTTAAATTATTAAATGAATTTAAAAATATTCATCAAATATATAAAATTACATTAACATATAAAAATAAATAAATAAATAAATTATATATATAATTTCAATATTTAATAAATTTAACATATAAAAATAAATAAATAAATAATATATATATATAATTTCAATATTTAATAAATTTTAATGGAGTTGTCTATAATACGACTTGCTACATTTTGACCGAAAAACCCAAAAAAAAACTTCCAAAAAATCTCATTATAAACAATTACAATTTTAATTTATACAAAAATTATTTCTCTATATATTGTTTATGTGGTTTTAATAATCATTATCTCCGATTAATATTTGTATCATATTTCCGCCTCAATTACAAAGTTGCCTCAAGGGATCACTTAACTCAACTACAAAGTCTGACGCCCAAAAATGAGTTATATACTTCGTATAATTTGAAATGTATGTCTCTTAGTGATTTAAAGTGCATGGCTTTACCTGTCTAAGTTATTTTATGTATTATTTATAAATTATATAATTAATTAGAATAATTTTTTTCTTTTACTTAATATTATATATAAAATATTTCTACGGGATTTTGATAAAGGGTGATGGGTGCGGGTTTTGATAGAGAGTGATGGGTGCTTTGTTAAGGCATTCTTTGATGTGAAGTCAATTGGACATGATGAAGATGTAATCTTGACAAGGTTACAAAAAAAATATTATATATAAATAATAATATAATACTTTAATTAATACTTAATAATTTAAGTTAATAGATTTAGTTATTTAATACAAGCTATGAAAAATTAAATGAAATTAATTTAAATTTATCTTATATATTAAAAAATTGAAATCTTTTAAGATGTAAATTTTTTCATGTTTAGTTTAAAAAATTCTTACTTCATGAAACTTCTTACTCTCAATTCTTGGATTCAAAAATTCACACACACACATACAATTAACTTAATATTAATTATAAAAGGAATTACATATCTTCCTCCTACATGTAGTACACCACTCAAATGTTTGAATGGTTAAGAACTTGTACTTGCTTATAATAAGTCATAAATTCAAAGATAAATACCTTATCTTAAAAATAAGTCTTATGCATTACAAGTTCTTTCTTAAATTGAGATTATTATTATTATCAATAATATATATCCATTTTCACTTATAAAAAATAAATATTTCTAAATATAAAATCTTTCTTTAAAAAATTTAATCTTTAAATATTTATAATAAATACAAAATCACTATAAATTTATATATTATATTATATATTATATATATAAATATAAATATTAATTATATTTAAAATGGTTTATTGTTTTGAATACTTTTAAATTTTTTTCGACATTTTTAAAATTTCCTAATGATTTTATTTTTTAAATATAAATTCATATCATTCTTTCGCAATAAACAAAGGCTACTAGGTGAAAATAATAATTAAAAGCCACATGGTGAAAAAAAACAAAAGAAATTGCATTGTCACCCTATGGCTCTCTTTCAACTCCTCATCCATTTTGTATGGAATCGAAATTATACAGTTTCCAAAGACATAATTGTATAAAATTTGTCATATATCTATTATATATTGGTGAATCAATATTTAGTTTTGGTGCCACAGCGGAAGACAGAAAGTGAGTTAACTAGTTTTAATTTTTAGATAAAATTTTAGGAGTTATTTATAATGTAATTTTTTGGAGATTTTGGTGACGGAATCAGGCGGAGGAAATTTAGATTAAATCTTGATTTGTTGCAGTTAAAATGGTTTTTTAACTGCATATTTGGATTCAGCACCCTGAAAAACCCCTGGGGCACTTTGATTGTGCAGAAACTAGCTATCAAACTTGCGATTCCAATAAATTGCTGCCGGATTTTGACAGAAAAAATCCACCGAAAAAACTTCCAAAAAATCTCATTATAGACAAGTGCAAAATTTTATAAATCGAATACAGCCGAAGAATAGAATGATGTACTTGAATTGAGGGGGCTTTCTAATCTGGAAACATTATCCATGTCAACCGATTGAGATTGAGGGATAGATTAACGGGAGATTTCTAATCTAGAAACATTATCCGTGTCAACCGGTTGAGATTGAGGGAGAGGTTTTTAGGAGTAATGATCTCAATTTTTCTAGGATCGGCCTCCCTTGATAGGCTAACCCATGTTGTTGTTATTTGTTACTATGTCCTTTTTTTTCGTTAACTAATGTTTTTATTTACTCAAAATATCATAAATTCGAATTACATCATTCAATGGGATCTTAAATATGGTTTTGCGTAGGTGGCTTCAATTTGCGTCGAGGGAAATAATATATCTTTAATCAGTTAGAAAATAAATAATTTGTCCAAAAAATTATCATATTTGCAAGAACAAGCTTGACTATTACAATACTATAATATAAAGCAGCCAGTCAACTTAAGAAGTACCTAGTATTAGTTTTTTTTGGCATTGGATCCTAGAGGATCATGGGTAAAACTCACATAACAGGTGATTCTATTAATGTTATAGCTTTGCATTTTGTTTTTCCAATTAAATACATTGATTTCTTTAGGTATGTTTGATGTCTTCTAAAGTAGAAAACATGTTACACCTTTCCTCCTTTTTGTCTTTTAGAACTCTTCTTAGCAGTCTTCATATGCTAGTGAAGGGATATGGAGTTGTGGTATTGTTTTCTTCCTTCCCCTTATATGACTAAGGTTAGGAACCTAGTGGGAAACCTCCTCCAAAATCTCTAAATTTGAAAATGTTTGGTGGTCCATAGCAATAAGGGACTCAAAGTGATGGATCCCATTTTAGGTATCAGGAGGGACAACTAAATAGAAAGTGTTTGTAGCTTCCTATTCTTCCTACTAAGAATGATTCTGATGGTTGAGGTCACAACCACCCCATCCTTAGTAGCTGTGCATATGCTCTCATGGTATATTGCACTAAAGGATTCATCATAGGTCTCCTTGCAAAGTTTAATAATAATAGGGAGACGAAAGTAAATAAATAGCAATTTAGGTTGATGGAGGGAATGCAATGGGCCAATATCATAACACCAACACATGAAATGAGAATTGTCATAGACAAAAAATGAAATTTCACTGCAAACGGAGGACAATATTGAACTATTGGCTTTAAAATACCCCGAAAAGCCCCTAAGCACACAAAAATAATAATACCCAAACAACATAGACTACCGAGCTTATAACAATACAAGTTGACAATACAATAAAAGAAAAACAAAATTACTCTAGATAAGGAAATGATAAAGGCTTAAAGCTTGAATGTTGAAGTGTTGTAATAGGCATCCACACATTAGTATTTTCAGGACCACTCCCTTGGCAATAATTGACTTTTACAACACCTTCTACTCTCCACGCTTGCACCAAACCCTTTTTTTACACTACCGCAGAGTTAGCCTTATGCCCAAGAGGATTACAAATATTATGCAGAGAAAGGCCCATTCATCCACACTCACAATGGACATAAATAGAGCATAATTAACAAAAGTGAACTTTGAGAAATGAAGTTTCGGTTTTGAATCATTAGAAATTTCCCTACGCGTTTTCTCTTACACTAGGGGAAAAGACCTTTCCCCCCACTTTAGTGCTACGAACTGGTCAATATGCTTGAACAAAAGAATGAATTGTTATGTACCATTTTAATTCTATGCAGAGGATTGACATGATTGTGCATGTATGGGGTTGGACATGCCACCCCCTTTAATAATGATTGGCTCATGAGTGAGATGGCAGACTCACCCCTAAACCTTTGACCTACCACGTTATCCACTCCTCTCGGGGACTTATTATATCGTATTATTCTTATGTAACATATGTTTATTTTAAAATACGGTTTTCATAATTTTAATTTTAATTTAATTGATTTTGTATGACACATTTTAGAATAATTTTTGTAGTGTTTACAAATGAAAGATTACTTATTTCTTTTTTGTTTTTAAATTAAATTAATTAATTGAAAATAATATGATATTAATAAGTGTAATATGAAATGAGTTATGTTTTTTTGGGCATGTGGTATTGATAAGATATAGTGTTGTCCCTTGATATTATAACAAAGTTTTTTAGTATATTAAGAATCTTTGTGATAAAGTGGAGATAAATCTCTATGGACAGGAATGATGTTCTATGTTTGTTCATAGATAGTTGTATTCCATGTTTGTTCGTAAATAGGTGTATATATTGACTTTTTTATTTCCTTAATAATGGATAGGCAAATTTTATAGGGAGCAAATATGCTATGCATGTTCTTCGTCTGAGTGCGAAATAGAAAGCTCTAACTAACTAATGTGATTTGGAGTTGAATTAATTTAATACTTCAAACATGTGTGCAGGAGACACGTTGTATATATTCGACTTTGACTTTAGAATTGTAGGTCATCTTGTTAAAGTTAGTTGAAGTTAAATTTGATTTTAGAAGTGTAGGCCATCTTGCTAAAGTTAGTTGAAGTTTAAAAAGTTAGTAAAAGATTGAGATAATAAAAAAGTTAGTGATTAGTAAAAATTAAATTACTTAAAGGTAAAAAAGTTAGTAAAAGATTGAGATAATAAACAAGTGAGTGAAAAATTAAATTTACTGGTTACTCCTTGAAGCACTCATTACGTTAAACATAAGAAAATTATTAAAATTTAAGAAATGTATGACATACCCATCACTCATTAATCATTAAACATCACTCATTAATCATTAAACGTAGAAAACTTAGTGAAAGTTAAAAAAATGTATGTCATACCTATCTTTATGGATTCACATAACTATTTTTCCTACAAGAAGTTACTGTTTTTAGAATGTGAGGAATGGTTCAGTTTAGGTTAGTTGAGGATTCAGTTTTGCATTTTAAAAAATTAAAAGAAATATTTTGGTTTATTTGATTAACTACTTTTATCATGTTTTAAATTTGAAATAAAATTATTAATATAGAATTATTAAATGTTGCTGTAATTCTATCTTTGTTCGATTTTCTTCTTGCATTTCCTAAGGTTGCTAGTGGAGACATTGCACTTGCCTTGCAGAGGTTGGTTGCTAAGGTTGTTGGTGGGGACATTGGACTTGCATTGTAGAGATTGGTTACTAACATTGGCATCTGAGATATTGCCTAGCTTTATGTTCCATACATTCACTGGTCTTCTGTTGTGAAAAAAGTAAGAGAGCTTACATATCTTTAGAAGAACATTCATTGTAGAACTACTTTACAGATTTCCGTGTTAAAAGAAAATATTATGATTTTTTTGTTAAATGTAAATTGTAGTTATGGCTTTCTGTAAAATGAGAATACAGTAGAATGAAAACACTGTAGAGGAGTTTATCAATCTCTTTGAAAATGGCTTTAAAATCCTTCTGTTGTTATACCTTGGAGTTATATCTTTTCGGAATGATTTTTATTTATGAAAGAATACGTAGAATATTAAAAGTATAATGAATATGAATTGTAATGCGAAAAGTTGAAGGAAGCAACTATAGGTTAGCAAAATCCTTAGCTGCCTTACGAGGAGCTATCGAACAGTTATGGAATTATGGGTTTCCGGGTTACTGTGTTACGGCAAGAGGGGGAGCGAACACTATTATTCAGTGGAATTTGTTACTTTAGAAGTTGTAGATAATCTATTAGTGTCCATTTACTGGATATAAGATTTACAAATTCATAAAAATCAAGCTCCATTAGAACCCAACCAGAAAGAAGGAAAATTAGGTAAGCTCACCTCACACGTGTGAGAACTTGAGTTCCTTATTGTTAGATTCCAACTAGTGTTTCATATTATAACATGAATTTAGAAAGACTTAATGGGTAACCTATCAAGCATAAATGAGGCAAAATTTCACTTTGATCGAGTACAGTAAACAAAAAACAAATAAAGATATAGTTTCGTCTATACCAGGTCACAACACCTTATAGAATTGGAATTTAGAAACAATTATTCCACTCATATCCAACCTTGGTTTGGCATAAATTTCACTTCATTGCTGCTAAGAAAAGCATGCAATAGTATCCATGCCAGCATTGAATAAAATCCATTACAAACTGGCATTATTTATCTGGGATACCGAATACTACCCATCTTTACAAGTACAAATGACCTGTTTTGGAGGTACCAGGACCTATTCTAGCAGGGTATTGGTACTTATTGAGTAATGGAATAATTATATAAAGAAATAAAATCATTTAAGATTTAAAATAAACACATACTTCCAGAGAAGACAGAAAATGCCTGTTGCAAGTTACGAAAACAAATTTATATCTAGAAACATAAATTGGAATACAAATAATATAGCCAAATACAGTAGTTTAATCAGGCCGAAGACTTCTTCAAACATTTTGCAAGAAAATGACGGTACTCCATTTCTAACTCAGTAAGACAAGTCAGCCATGCAAGGCTCGAAACTGAGACCCATTTATCTCATAAATAATAGTAACAAGTGAAATAACATTCGGTCATATCAATGTTCCTAACAGTTATACAAAAATAAAACCTGGGAAAGTCTTAAATAACATATTTGAAATCATGTATGTCACAACAAAATTATCATGTGCCGAGGATAATTCCAACCACAAAAACATTTCTTCCCCATATATATATATATAACGAATTAATAGGACAAAACTGTGACTCATAATGAAAGAAAAACAAAAAAAACTATCCATTAATGTATTCACTGAAAAACCAAACATTTTGTTGGAAAAATAAGTAAAATCTAAACTTTGGCCATGAGTCTTTCCTTTGGTGGCCAACATTTCTGGAGAATTCCATTCAAGTTTCATAAACATTACATATAACTAGTTAAAAAGTGTATAGGTAAAGCCTTAGATGGCTTATGAGGAGCTATCGAATATTTATGGAATGGTGGGTTGCATGGTTACTCTCTTAGGGTTGAGAGGGGAAGCCAACACTGTTATTTAGTGGAATTAGTAACTTTAGAAGTTGTAGATAATCTGTAAGTTTCCGTTTATTTGGAATAAGATTTGAAAATTCCTAAAAAAAGATCCATTAGAACCTAATAAGAAATAAGAAAAATCAGCCGCCCTTACACCATCTGTGAGAAATCGAATTCCTTATTGTTAGGTTCAAACTAGTGTTTCGTATTATAACATGAATTTACAAAGACTTAATGAGTAACCTACAGGGCATAACTGAGGCAAAATTTCACTTTTATCGAGTACAATAAACAAAAAAATATTTTAGTATATCCGAGGTCACAAGACCTTATAGAACTAGAAGTTAGCAACAACCATTCCACTCATATCCAACCTTTGTTTTGCATAAAATTTTACTTCATTGTTGCTAACAAAAGCATGCAACAATATCCATGCCAGCATTGGATAAAATCCATTACAAACTAGCATTATTAAATTATTTGGGATACCGAATACTACCCATATTTACAAGTACAAATGACCTATGCTGGAGGTACCAGGACCTGTTCCAATAGGATATTGCTACTTATTGAGAATGGAATAATTATTTGAAAAAAAAAAAAACATTTAAGATTTAAAATAAACACATACTTTGTAGTATACCTAGGGGGATAGAATTGGGTATAGAGGGATGTACCCAAGGGAATAATGTAATAATGGGATGGGCCATAGTAAATATAGTGGTTAACCTGTATCATGTAAATGACCATAAGTAGTTAACAATAATGTAATAAACCCATGGTATTAGATAGATGGTATTGAGGGAACCATCATAATGACCCATGGTATTGTATGTATGAGGCCTATATAGAGGCTAGAGACTCCCCATTGACAAATGTCAAGGATTATTGTATGAGCAGGCATATGGCTTGTGGAATGTTCTCCTTCCTCAAGGAGTGAATGTATGGTGTTGCCTTACCTTAAGGGTTTGATCAATAAAGAAGCATTTCTATATATATTCATATCTTCTTATTTATTGGGTATATTTATATTTCTCATATACTTTCAGATTAGTTATATAACAAGTGGTATCAGAGCATTTTTTTGGGCAAAGTGGAGTTTTTTTTTTTTGCAAGATCTTTTTGGGGCGGTGAGTTTGCAGATCAGATCTGTACATTCTAGTGAAAATTTGAACAATCTAATTACATATCTAGGTTTTTTGCGAAAAAATACCCAATTTGGAAAAAAAATTGGTCGAATCGTAGTCCGGATGAGAGAGATATCATTGATTTAAAAATCAGCTGTATTGCAAACATTTTTTGGGGTGGCGAATTTGCAGATCAAATCTATACATTTTGGTGCAAAATTTGCAGAATATCATTGCATATCTAGGTTCTTTGTAAAAACACACCCAATTTGAAAAAAAATCGGCCGAAATGGAGTCCGGATGAGGAAGATATCGCTGATTTAAAAATCAGATGTGTTGCAGACATTTTTCGAGGCAGCAAGTTTGTAGGTCAAATTTGTACTTCTTGGGGAAAAATTTACATAATCAAATTGCAGATCTAAGTTCCTTGTGAAAAAATATTCAATTTAATCGAATCAAATTCCGGATGAGGGAGATATTACTGATTTAAAATCACCTCTTTTTTTAGAAATTTTTGTGACGACGGGACAGTTGCAATGCGAATCTAAAATTCCAGTGCATAGATCGGGATTTTTATCACATAAGAAGATCCGGAATGGTTGTTCCATTTCTAAAAACATGTTATAATAGGGATTCTGAATAATATTGACTAAATTTGTGGCTATTTCAATTTTTCGCCAAGTAAGTGAATCTTTTTCAAAACCCTCTTCACGGTGGTTCTATATTTTGCAGGAAAAGATAATAGTCGTACTATTGAAGAATACATAAAAGAATGAAATTCGTTATGGGAAAAACATTAGAAATTTTGGGCAGTGGCTAATTTTAAAGATGAGGTGGCCACATGGTGGGAATTACTTAACAAAAGGAAGTGTTCCAACCTGCCCGATGAAGAATTTGAAAATTTCCTTTTAGACAGATGGTCTCATGCTAGAAAACAAGATAATGAGAAACATGTAGGGTTATTTTCTATTGGTATCTGCTTATTACAGGTTCATGGATTGATTTAGAAGGAGAAGATCATTGTGTCTATAAATCCTAGCTGCCAGCATAATTTTATCAATGTTAATTTGGCAAAAAAACTGCAAGTTCCAACAAAACACATTGAAAACACACAAGTTGATAATGAGAATGTTCATGTTTATAAAGATTTGAAGCTTTCTATAGATAAGTATGTGTTGTATTGTGGTTTTTATGCTTCAGATATGGCTAATGTGGATGTTTTTTTTGGATACCCTTGGATGGAATCTGTGGGTACTATCAATATTAATGTGCAGAAGAAATTCCTAAAGCTCAGGTATAAAAAGAAGAAAATTACATTACAGGATATTTCTATCAATAAATAGGTAGATTCTATGGAGGCTGAATCAGAATATGTTCTAGGGACTGACACATCTGATGATGAACCCTTGATAGTCGACAACCAAACACAAACATCAAACCAGGTACAAGAAAAACAAGTAGAGCCCAAGGAGGCTGAAGTAGAAAATGTCACAGGTATGGATACATCAGATGAGGAATCTGTGGTTGAAGTAATATTGGAAGAAAAGCAACAACAACATACACCATAACATGTACTAGATACCAATCAGGTTCCATTAGGTGGTGAATTAAAGAAAGCTACACCATTGGTTTAAACTTCAGCATATCACCACCCACATCACCCCGCAAGAAAACAACCTACAATATGGCAATGAATTAATCACAAGGAAAACAACCCCCGAATGACAGATAGAGAGGGGTGACGATCCACCTACTACACATCAAGATAGAGGAGCTGCCATAGTCAACTTCCATCTCAAGCGAGCGAGGAACCAGCTAGATCGAGGGTTCACCTTTCTCTTGGATGGCTAGATGCACGTGCATGGTACCAATGGACTACTTTTTTGAGTAGATATTATTATTTGATTTCTTCTTATGTTTCGGGGACGAAACATGTTTAAGGGGGGTGGAATGTAGTATACCTAGGGGGAATAGTATTGAGTACAGAGGGAGGTACCCAAGGGAATAATGTAATAATGGGATGAGCCATAGTAAATAAAGTGGTTAACCTGTATCATGTAAGGGACCACAAGTAGTTAACAATAATGTCATAAGCCCATGGTATTAGATAGATGGTATTGAGGGAACCATGATAATGACCCATGGTATTGTATGTATGAGGCTTATATAGAGGCTAGAGACTCCCCATTGAGAGATATCAAGGATTATTGTATGAAAAAGCATATGGCTTGTGGAGTGTTCTCCTTCCTTAAGGAGTGAATGTATGGTGTTGCCCTACCCTAAGGGTTTGATCAATAAAGAATCATTTATATCTATTTCTATCTTATTATTTTTGGGTATATTTGTATTATCATATATTTTCATATTAGATCTATAACATACTTTTAGAGAACACAGAAAATCCCTGTTGTAAGTTATCAAAATAGATTTATATCTAGCAACATAAATTGGAATACAAATGATGCAACCAAGTACAGTAGTTTAATCAATCTTAATACTTCCACCAAAATGTTGCAAGAAAATGACAATACTCCATTTCTAACTCAATAAGACAACTATGCCATGCAAGGCTCGAAACCGAGACCCTATTATCTCAGAAATAACAACAACAAGTGAAATAACATTTGGTGATATCAGTGTTGCTAACAATTATTCAGGAATAAAACCTAAAAAAGACCTAAATAACATATATGAAATCATATATCTTTCAAACCTAGAAATTAAAATATGTTAACAGTGTTAGGACATAATTATCGCGTGCCGAGGAGAAATCCAACCATAAAAACATTTCTTTTCAAGCATATATATATATATATATATATATATTATATATATATATATATATATAATATATATATATATATATATATATATATATATATATATATATAATATAATATGGAGAGAGAGAGAGAATGAATTAATAGGACAGAACTATGAAGCATAATGAAAACAAAAAACAAAAAAAACTATCCATTGATGTATTCACTGAAAAACCAAACATTTTGTCGAAAACATAAGTAAAATCTAAACTCTGGCCACGATTTTATCCTTTGGTGGCCAACATTTCTAGAGAATGCCATTCAAGTTTCATAAACATTACATATACCCAGTTAAAAAGAGGAGAAGGTAAATCCTCTACCCTTAGAATTTCAAATTTATGTCTACAATCTAGAAACCCTAAGACGGTATTCAAATTGAAGAAAAACCCTAGATATATAACAAAAATGGTTCTTGATTTGATATAAATAGATGGATTGAGCAAGAAGAAGACAAAAGATAGGGAAGAACTTGCAACCCATGCATGCTAGTCGGGTGAGACAATCCTTGAGTGTGTTCACGAGCAGATAAAGGAATTAAACCTTTTGAAGAATTATGCAACCATAGAGAAATTTTGGCTAGACCCTTAACCAAAAAATAAACAAAGTGTGATATCTCAACAAGAGAAAAGAATAAAACTTAAGAAATATCAGGGTAATTAGATTTAATACCTTCCCATAGCAGAGAGTCGAGCAAAATCTTCACGTTTGTAACCGTTAAATGGCGAAGGCCAGATAGTTGTTGAGGTAGTAGACCAAATTACCTACACCATTAGTAACCCTTGGCATAGGAGCTGAGTGGAGGTCTTTCTATAATTTTCCTTATATATCCTGGTACAGACTGAGCCATAGAAATGAGACACTGTGGAATGTGGAACCTATTATAGTGTGGGCAAAGTTAACATACAAACGTGACTTAGAACCTCAGTTGGAGTGGTTTGAAATGTAATGAAGGAAAGAACATACATAAAAGATCCCTTGGCTGCTAAATTACAAAATGAATTTCGTGTTGCAAGGAGGAAAAAACCCTAGCAGCACAAGGGTTCGGTAAGCAGAGCATTTTTTATTGAATGAAACATAATAATGACCAACCAACTAAGTCGAAAAACCAATTAGTTACAATAATCCACCATAAATCAATAAATGTTGTCAAATCAACGGTTTTGAAGATCAATAATAAGAGATGAATACACAAGTTCCTCGGTGAAAGCGCTAGAACAATCGAGAACCTAGTTAGGCGACATGGAATTAATGTTCCATCTGGCACCAATCCATCGCCTAAACTTTACCCAACCTTTGAGAATCAATTGAGCTAAGATAAGATAACAAATGGGTACTAATCATGAACATTCCTTGGTTACCATACACATTGATATGTAATCTTTGTTGATGTCGATATGTATTATAGTGTCGAAATGTATATAAATTTAAATGTTAGGCTCATGTAATAACTGAGTAGTTTTATGTGTTCCATCATGATATGTCACCTTAGTTGGTTTGATCATGGAATAAATAAATAAATCTACTAATTACACATTAATTAATACATTGATAAGGATAAGGATCTCATATGCGGTCCTAAGGTAGTTTTTATTGGTATTTTTAATGTGATATTTTCTCCATAAAAACCTTTGAACAACTACTATTAAAGGCAAATGTGGATATGTACCTTTCATTGTAATACAAGGGTGGACATTGAGTAAGGCTCATTTTGGGCATTTGGAGTGTGAATGTGATTTTGGTTATGTTTTTGAGTCTGAGGAGGAAGTTCTTGCTTCCATCTCTTTAGAGTCAGATCTGAGAAGCCTACACATCAGAGTGAGAGCTCTGGTGAGAACCTAAAGTGGCCAGATTCTTAGGCTTTTGAAGTCTGTATGTTTTCGTAATAATTAAAGTTCTAAGACAGAGTCTGTGAAAGGCCAGGAAGCCTTCAAATAGCTTCTTGCTTGACAAGTTGCAACATTTGATCAATGCCTAAATAGTCTATCTATGGAAAGGAGCTTAGAACTTTTCTATGAATTTGTAAAGAAACTTATGCATAAATATATGAGTATCCATTTTCTAAGCATGATACATTCCACTTGAGTACATTTTTTTTTTTCATTTCTGCATGTGTTAAAACTGTTTGTTGAGGTAGTATCTGTGAAACAAGAGGTTCACTTGAGGTTCGTCGAGTTCTGAGGAACACTAGTCCGTTAAAGGCAGGAGGTCGTGTGAAGGATGCTAGAGTGTGAAAGTCCAAAGGTTCGTGTACGGGTTTCTGTAAAGGTTCATGTATTGATCATAGAGAAGAGACTCAATGAGAGCAAGCTTCGCGTCTAAATCCCTTGCAGCAAATTGGTAATAGAGCCAGTAACATCTAGTTCATTATAGTTACTACTCAAAATCTATAAGTCTCTAAAATGGATAATTCTAGAAGATTAATATCTTTTAGAGAGCTTGAAGCTTAAGAACAAGCTGAAGAAAACCCACTAAGAGATGTCTTTTCTTCATCATCTAAAAGGGTTATAAATTCTGTAGAACTTGAATATTTTGAAAGTGAGCCTTCACCTAAGTGGTGTCTGCCTAGTATCTCCTCATCAAAAGTATATGCTGACTTATCTATGTTTCATCTTAAATTTGTAACTAGAATATCTATCAAAGAAAGTATTATTCAAATACAAGAGAACTCAGATTCTATACAAACACTTTCCCTTCTTGATACTAAGAAACTTCATGTTGAAGCCAAAAGATTGGGAACCAAATATTTGCATCTAGGGTGCATAAGGGTAGGTATCAATCCCTTAGTCCATAGAGGACTGAATACTTTTGTTCTTGTCACAATAAAAAATTTGACACATAACAAGTATTTAGATTCATTGATATGAGGAATGGTTGCTCCATTATCAAATGGACCAGTATACTTTGGTTGCTATCCCAACTTTTCTATATATACATTTGATGAGCACATCAAGGATATTTTACAACTACAGATTCAAACAACGGGGTTTGATATGAAGAAAAAGAGAAATAATATTTCCATTCAAACACGTGGTTGTTTTAGCCGCATAAATACGCTCTATCTTGCAGTTATCCATGCTCCCAGCAAAGAATCCAAATCTAGTGTGGTTGTTCTAACAAATACCCAAAATCAAAAGATAGAATATCAGATTATTAAATGGGAGGACCTAAGTTTGAAATCTTGAAAGATGAAGCGAGAGATATCATTCATAATGTTGATGGAGATCCACAAAGCAATATGATTGGGGCACTAACTGCATTCATTTTAGAACATTGGTGTGGAGGGGAACTTGAACTTGCCAATAAGCATGAGATAATTCTCATGAATATTAAATGTAATAAAATGTTTCATTATGAATATTTTCATAGAGATTGGATTCAAAATATATGAGGTTACACATAGCAAAAAATCTCTTATGGAAACAAATCTACTTAGCAGCATTTCCTTCAAGATTTGTAGATTATTTAAGACAACAAGATGCTTTTCAGTTTCCTTTTGAATCCTTTACTTGGGGAGAAATATACAACATCATAACAAAAGTCCTGATAAATTTATGCACTAGAATGAAAGTTAATAAATCTCTGCAGAAGATGTCAATATTACGAGACAACAAATCCATCTGTAACAAGTATGGTCTTGCTATAGATGACCCCATAGTAAAAAGAAGAAAAGATAAAAAGAATGACAAGAAAGAAAAAAGACGAGAATACATAAAATATCCACAGAGGAAAAGAAAAGGGACCAAGAAAGGATACTAGAGATATGTGCCAAAAACACATTATTATGAACCCAAGGATATTCATCTACAGACACATAAGAAAGATCTGTGGAATAAATTGATTTGTTGGCTCTATGGCCAACCTAGACATACCTTCAGTTTATGTCCTTTATCAAAATAATCTAAGAGAAATAGAGGAAATAAATCCTTTGAAGTTGCAAAGAAGAAAAGGAAAGTAAAAACAGAAGGCAAGGTGCCAACCCTATGTTATAAATGTGGTTCTAAGAATCACAAATCTGAAAATTGTCCAAACATCTCATTTAGAGAACAGATACAACAATGAAAACTCTATTCAACATCTGAATCCTCTGAAATTTCTTCTTTAGAATGCTCATATGAAGAATTAAACATACACATGAATGAATGTGATTGCATTGATTCAGACAACTGTCTGTGTGAATCAAGCACTGAATCAGAAATATCATCTGATGAACACCATGTTTCTCAGCCAAAGGAGAAGGTTCTCATGGCACAAACGATGGACGATGCAAAAACAAAGCTACTTGCCCAAATCAAAACGTTGGGAGAGGGAGAAATGAAGGAAAACTTACAAGAAACGTTTCTAAGCACAATGCACAAAAATCAGGGGAGCAGTAGCAAGACTACCTCTAAAATTGAACCAAAGGCATTATTCATCGATGTCTCATTTGAAAGAAATACAATATCTTTCCAAATAAGCGAATATAACTCTAAGACCAGAGCCCTCACATTAGGAGAAATTAGCCAAGAGATTCATCATCTCAAAAAAGAGATTGTCTCTCTAAAAGCATAGGTATCTGAGTTAGAAAGAGGGAAGAAAACTGAGGATGCATATGATGAATACTACACTAACCCAAATATTGAAATATTTGAAGGAAAAAAGGATAATACTATAGGATTCATGGACATGAGAGTAATGGCTATCTAGTATTAGCAACATCATCTTATGCTAGATATCTATATAAATAGTGAAATGTTTTCCCTAAGAACACTTATTGACTTCAGGGCAGATGCCAATATTCTAAATTCCAAAATAGTACCTACAAAGTACTGGGTAAAATCATTTAGACAAGTGATTGGGTTAGGAAACAAAGATCTAATATATGAATTCCCTCAGGCCTCTATTTGCTTTAAAGAGAATTGCATCAAATTAAAATTTGTTGTTGCAAACATTCCTGTTGACTGTATTTTGGGGAATATATTTTTAGCATCTGTGGAGCCACATGGATCAGCCAGATGGGAAGGCTGGTTACTTTATATATGTACCAAGCTTAGATGGAAAATTACAAACAATCAAGTTACCCTTTGTCTCTACTCTGAGAGTGTCTACTATGGTACAAGCAATGCAGCAGATTGAAAAGGCAAAAAATAAAATTGAAACGCTTAAGGAGCTAAAGACCACCATAAAGATAGGAGATTATCTTCAGACTACTATAATTAAACAAAGGATCTCAACTCTGAGATCACAGATAGAAAAATAATGCTATGTTGAAGAACCAAATGCATTTTGGAATAGAAAACAACACTGTGTAGAATTTCCATACAAAGATAAGTATGAAGGGAAACACTGCAAGAGCAGAGAAATCCCTATGAACAAAGAATATAGAGATCTTTGTCAAAAAGAGATAGAAAGCCTCTTGGAAATAAGATTGATTAGAGAATATCCTTGAAACTTCTATGGTTTTTATGTTAATAAACATTCAGAATAGTTAAGAGGTATCCCAAGACTGGTCATAAACTATATGTTAGGTCCCTATAATAGTAGTGATGCCCCCATTAATATTGTAGTTGTATCCATTATTAATATTGTTGTGCCTCTATTGTCCCCATATTTTTATTAGTGTGCCCCATAGAATCTCTCTATTGTTATTTTTGTGCCTTTATATTATTATTGCTAGGTCGGCTTGGTTATATTGTGACCCCTTAGACTCCTATATATAGAAAGGAGGTTTTGTCATTTGAATCATTGAAGAATTATTCATTTGTGTAATGTAAAGGAGGTTTCCCCCTCAAAGAGGCTAAATTATAAGGCGTTCAACTATCTTTTCTATCTTTTTGTGAGTTGGTTTCATAACATTTGGTATCAGAGCTTTGGATTCTAGGGTTTCATTGCTCCAAATAGGTCGAAACAATGACACATGGCACTTCATACAAGTTCTCTCTTCTGGAAAGGTCTATAATCTGGTCATCTTGGGAGATTGTGTATAACTCTTCCTTGGAGAATCCAATTTGGATCAGACTGGTGGCATTGGAAAGAGGACACAAAGGGATAGTACAGGTCACAATTTTAGAACTGGATGATCTGAAATTACAGAGATACATTAGATTCAATATCAAGCTCCTACAAAGTGAAAAAGGGTGTGTAGTTTTAAAAAAATAAAATTCATAAGCTTGGTTTGAAAAATTAGTTTGAAGGAATTCAAAGGGCATAGTAAAGCGTTATTATCAGTAATTGATGCCCTGAGGAAAGAAAATGCAAACACTTAATAAGCAACCTGAAAGCTCTAGCATGACTCATGAAGAAGAGGAAGAAATGCAACATGATATATTAAAATTACGAGACCAAGTGC
>APFE031249802.1:0-24420 GCA_000404065.3 Pinus taeda
TTGAGGTTTCTAGTGATGTTTCATGTCCATTTTTTAGGAGAAACATGTTTCTCCCATGAGCAACAACTAAGAAATTTCAGTTGTTTGAGCCTCATAAATTATTGTATCTCGATGTTTTCAGTTGTTTCTTATTGAGAGGCAATACGAGAAAAGCCAAGAAAGGGAAAATTTAACTAAAATGGAAAAAAAGCTCAAAGCTTTCCCAATATAAAAGCTCATGTTTGGGATCATTCTATACTTGCAAAAGAGAGATTTGAGTATTTTATAAATACCATTTTTTTCTTGGAGGGTTTGGGACTCTAGTTCTGTTGTAGAGAATTGTTATTGGAGGTAGATACTCCGTGAAATAAGATATTGAATGTTTTATCATCAAACAATAGAGAGTTACCAATGTTCCATGATGTTTCTAGGATGTTGGAGCACACGATCAGGGTAACATACATGGGGAATGTGTGGAGATGCCCCCAAATTTAAGGGAAATTCATGGGGGTGGAAGGAAGGGTGTTAGGGATCCTAGCATGGGGGGCGGGGGGCATCTTTAAAATAAAAAAAGCTAAAAATGACAATGTAACAATTCATCCCATGTAAATTCATCATTATGAAATGTAAAAACTAAAAATTAAAATTGATGAAATGATAAAAACATGAATCATGGTTTACCAATCATCATTGTTATTATGATTTATCATTTATCATATTTGAATATTATAAAGGTCATATCTGCAACACCTGTAGGTGCTTTGACTTGCTTTTCAACATTTAATAGTTCCATTTTTTCCCCATATAAATGGAAACTTGTTTTACAAAAAGTTGAAGCCAACAACTTCACCATTTACCTAGAACTACTTGCTTAACTGTAAAGGAAATAAAATGGAAATAACTTTCATTTACAACAAAATACAGACGATGCAAACTATGCTAACTTTATTGTTTTATGGGCTAGGCCTCTTGTGTTGCTTCTGTAATGTTGGGTTTTCTGGAAAAAATTGTGGGGGGATGCCTAGGTGTCCCACTTTTCAAGAGGGTGTGCCCACAAGTCCCCCATTTTGTGAAATGTGTCCCACTCATTGAGAAAATATTTTGGTGCCTCAACCCTGTAGGGTGCATTCCCCATGGAGCACTGAATTGATTCAAATGTGAGATTTCCATCTGAGGTATCCTCTTCTTGTTGGGCATATTTATAAAATTACAATAAATTCGTCTTTTCAATCACTGTTGCAAAACATCCAAAGGAAGTTCATTTTTGAAATCATCTTGTTGCTTACTAGTTGTTGTACTCATACGTTCTAGTGGTTCCAATTGCATTTGTTGGAAATAATACTGAGAGTGGGGGTGAATCAGTATTATCAAATAATAAATTTAATTTCCCAAACAGATTTGTATACGCTACTTCAGCTTAGTGAACTAGCATGTATACATGACTGTACTTAAAGAAACCAGCATATATGCAGAGAACTTTGATTTACCCAATTTATCATGCATTGAACTTTAACCAGTATATTAGATATTTATTAGATAGTGCAGTAAGAGCAGAATAAAGCATCACACATAAGCAACACACATGAACACCAAGATATAAGGTGGAAACATAATGTGGGTGAAAACCACCTGCTGCTGTCATCTCTGTCTTCTTTTAATAATAAGAAAATATTATTACAATCTTGTACTGGTGCAGACTTATACCAATACGCAGGCTTCTACCTGTAGAAGGTTACAACTTTCTCTCGTTCTCCAACTTATACCGGAAGGGAGCTACAAACCCCTAACTTTTGTACTAGCCGATATGTTTACTAGTACATAGGTGACGACCTACAGAAGGCTACAACCTATAGAAGGCTACGACCTTCTTTCTTCCTCCAAGGACTACGTTTCATAAATTTTCAAACTGGATCCATCAACAACATCATAACTGTAATTCAATCATCAAATACATCTGCATCAACCAATCACTTTCTGAACCAACCACAACCGAATCAATCAATCACTTTGACAACTCATCAATATGATCATTCAGAATACTGTCACCAGAATATAGTAACTAGAACCGAGACCAGAACCCAGAACTCTGCAACAACAAATAGAAACAACTGAAACATACTTTATAAGGTATACGCTACTTCCACGTGTCGAACCTGCATGTATACATGCTTTTCTCAAAGACAACCAACGTATACATCTGCAAATATTAATTCATAATTCTCCAGCTATTCTGGACTTCAGTTATACCCAGATCATAATATTTACAGAACAACATATGCGTCAGTATTCTGATCTAGAATAAAAATGATCAAAACATATAAAGATATTTCATTTCAAGCCTTAAGATCCTGATCCATCATTAGATCTTATCCTCCATCAACCACTAAGGTTCATCCCTGGTTCAGATCAAGCACAACACCATAAGCCAATAACCTGCATACTGGTCTCACACTTCATCAGATATTCGATACTTGCACACCTGGCTTAATGATCTTCTCCTCATTTTATAGTTTTAGGCCTTTCTCAATACCATGGACCAAAACCACTTAGGACCAATACCATAGACCAAACACCTAGGGTCAATACCTCAGACTAGATACCTTGGACCAATACCATGGATCAAAATACCATGGACCAAATACCTTGGACCAAAAACTTAGTTTTACAAGATATATGCACTTTTCCTTCTATGAAAGTGCATGTGTATGTATACGCTACTTGTGTTCAGTGAACTTGAGTGTATACGCACCTTGGTCAAGGTGAACCTGCGTATACCTCTCTTCCTTCATTCTTTGTAGTCTAATATGTAATTCTTTGTTGTTAACCTGTTGTATTGTGATCTTTCATCTAAGTGAGTTGTCATCAAGGACAACACCTGTATCATAATGCCAACAATCTCCCCCTTTGGACTTGATGGCAACAAAAACACCAAGTCACTCTCCCCCTTTGACATCAAGGGCAAAGGGTCATGCTCCCCCTGGGTACATGTTGAATTCTCTGATATGCTAAAATGTATGGATTGAGCCCCCATGATTGATTCCATGCTCCCCCTGAGCACTAGCAAAGTCTGCAAGAATATTTTCCAAAAGAATAACATGACTCTATAAATCAACTATGTGAGGATGACCTTCCTAACACCAATGGCTCATACATCCATCTCCCAACCAAGTGGGGATATACTAAATCTGAATCATCCAACCAACCAAGTGGGGATATACCAATTGTTTATACATGACAAAAACAAGAAATATTACATCATTCATCCCATGCATTGTGGGGTTACAAATTAGGTCTTTTCATGACCTTTACATTAAATGATATACATGACATTTATAATAAGGAAAACTGATCTAAACAAGACCATGATAGTCATCAGAAACTATCATACACCATATATGGTCTACACCATCAACAACATTAGGATCAATAGCTTGTATATTTCCATCATCAAAAGAGTCACCTAAATCAAAACAATTATGTGGATCTGTACTAAGATCTTCTAAGATAATGCCAACAATGCATTATTAGAAGCATATGCTCCTACTGAACCTGTGCCAGATGTTCATCGTCAGATCTGATTATTGTATATATCAGTAAGGAAGATCAATGCATCATCATCAATCAAATATACATCAAGTTATCAACAACTTATGAGAACCAACATATTTCCACGTGTTATCAGCAGATTGTGACCATCATAAAATAGAGCAAATAATTGAATGAACCATATCAGACCCCTTGTTCCTGAGTCTGGCCCACTTCTTTTCCTCAAACCAACATATACGCGACTGTTCCCATAGAAACCCACGTATGTACGCGATTACGCTTCATGAAACTCGCGTATAACAACCTTTTTTTGAAAAATAGGATTTAACAACAGGATGATGCAGCAACTACTCCTAGCTTTTGTCTGAGATATTCAAATGTCTCTCTGGGCAGTGGTTTAGTGAATATATCAACAACCTATTCTTTGGAGGGAACATACTCCAATTTGACCTTTTGTTCAAGCACTTGTTCACGTAGAAAATGATATTTGATGGGTATGTGCTTGATCTTGGAGTGCATGATTGAATTCTTTGAAATACTGATGACACTTTTATTATCACATAGAATGGAGATGGGTGGAGTACATGTAATCTAAATGTCTTGCAAGGTTTGCATCATCCAAAGTAGTTGTGTGTGACAAGATGCAGCAGCCACATATTCTTCTTCAGTTGTAGATAATGTAATTGAACTTTGTTTCTTGCTGAACCAAGATGTTAGACTCCATCTTGTCAGCCCGCTGCAGCCAAATTCACCAAGGTTCATTTCCCGTCACTGGCAGTCATTAAATGCCATTTTGATCAGAAGAGTTATTTTATGTCTTGAGTCCATGGTTTTGTCTGCAGAAGTGTGAAATAACGGAGTAAGTTTTTCAGGAATGTCATCGTCAATAAGGTGAGATTGATTCTTCTTCAAAACCCTGTTTTGAAGAAGAAATCATTAAATGTGTTTTTTAGAATAGGTAATTTGTCAAAATGTTTCAAAATTCTCCAGCTCTTCAAATGGCAGTGGTTTCTGCAGCTCCTATCCCTGCAAAAGCACAAATAGAAATAACTCCATCAGCGATCAGAGGCAAAGCAAAATAAAGTTGAAAAGAAACATAAAAGTTTCCAATATTGCCAAAAAGAGGTGCGTGGTGCATAAGCTGAGTGGCGCAACGCACTGGTTGTGTGTTACGCATAGAGACCTGTTCTGTAGTGCAAAATTTGCAGGTGTGCGGCGCACTGGGCAGCCTGCGCGGTGCATAGGCCCGAAACCAATTTTTTTGTTTTTACCACTTCTCACGCAAAGTTGATCTTAGTCCTCATTGCTGCCTTGAGTAATTTAACAATATTCAACAAGAAGGATTTTCATCTCGACAAGGAGATGAAAGTTATCTTTCAGCGATTCCAGAGTGGGGTAAGTTTGGTGAAGGAAGATAAAAAATTATTCAAAGGAGTGTTCTACATAGCTATCAAGGTTGTTGATGTCTCTTCTGTAGAGGAATTAAAACATGAATTCCGTCAGAAACTTCTCCAAATTTGTCAAAGATCTCGTAAAAACTTTCTTACCAAGATGTATGGAGGAGTGGTTGAACTTGCTGCAATGGCTCCTTTTACTCGAAGAGAATATCATCAAGAAAACCTATTTGATATTGCTTTGACTGTAGAAGAGTTGGGACATAGTTATGAGAGTGGTCGTGCCTTCTTGACAGATTTGAAGCTTGTCATGTCCCAGATGGCGGTGAAGGATTAGACCTCTGTAGATATGAAACGCGTTGCCATGAAGGTGGATATCCTTCGTGAGAACTTGGTTTCTGCTGTTAAGGCAGGATGTATTTCTGTGGCAGGAGCCAAAAAGATGCTCACGAATTTTGACTCTCAGGAAGAGGTAAGTGATGCTCTGCTAGTACTTTAGGATCTCTCCATTGATTTGCAAGATACTGGCCTCAAGCTTGCGCCTCTAGATGACAGCTACATCAAAAGATTGGATTTTGAGTCATCTTAGATCAATACTAGATGCAGTCTTGGATATAAGAGGCAAAAGTGGTCGGGTTCACATTCATTTGATTCCTTGTCCCATGAACGATGGTTTTCCCTGCACAAGTCATATCTATGATGGCTCTTGGCTTGAGACAAGAAAATATGGCCCAGATGTGGTTTGCTTTATGAAATCATCTCTGCAGGTCAGAGGAGCAAAAAGACACCGATGGTAGTTCCACAAAATCTTATTGCGCAAAGAAAATATGGGCATGCAACTGTACAAGTCATGTTTTGGAGTTTTGCAGAATTGTTGACAACGTTTACAGGGGTGCTACCCATATGAGCTACACGCTACCCACTTGCCGGGCGCTACCCACATAAGTCCAACGGCCTGTGCAAATTTACAGGGGCGCTACCCACATAGTAACAGAGCACAAATCATCTTCTTTGTTACACAGATATCATCGTTCAAGTTGTTGTGATGTAGCCATGTCATCTCCTAAAATGTGCACATCAACTTTCTCTGCTTCGTGGTCACCACTTGGTTCTGGTGCAATTGATGTGTTGATCGAAAACACTTGATTTTCTCTCCTGAAAAGCCTATTTCTGCAATTAATGGTGATGTTTGTAATTCATCTGAGTTACGGCACTGTGATGAGCTTCTACAGATTTTCTTGCCTTCTAGTGAGAGTTTAAAGCTTGCTAACCAGGATAAAAGTCCTCAATCAGCTCCACTGTCAATGACAGCTGATGTTAATAGGAAGGTGGTTTGTGAAATGGGTGCCGGTGGTAATACTTATGTTCAATCAGAAAATCCAAATTATGAGTCTTTGTTTTATGAGCCACCTCGTCTATCAAATTGGGAAATTCCATTTGCTAATTGTGATTTGAATAATTCATGTGGCTATCTTCATCAGGCATATAGTCCACTCGGTGTGCGGCAAATGATAATGTCATCAGTTGATTGCTTTACTCCTCCTGGAAACCCATGGGGATCTGCTTTCAATGACAAGAGCCCAGAATCTATACTGAAGAGTGCTGCCAAGAGCTTTATGAATACTCCCTCTATATTAAGGAAACGGTTACGTGACGCTTCAACTCCTGTGGATGAAAACCAGAGTGAAAAAGAAACAGATAGAACAAAAACTCATGATAATTTTATAACACCTGTTTCATTATCTAAGAAGTATAATGCACTGTTGGAAACTCCAGATGATGTGTGTGAAGGATGGTATCAGTGGACCTGGATTATGCCAAAGTAAAAGGCGGACTCTAGTCTCACCGCAATATTGTTTGAAAACTAAACATTTTGCACCTATTAAATCCATGGAACAACATTTAGAATATGCATCTGAAGTTATGAAAGGGATTGATCCTGGGTATAGGTTGAGCATTCCATCTCCTAAGAAAAATAGTGGTGACTCTGAAATTGATGTTAGACAAAGTAACAAAGGTGTAGATCCTAGTGGTTGGAAAGTTTCGAATCGAGAATGCACTCAGAGGGATGCAAGGGATATGAACAAGATTGACCATGAATGCAAGCAAAATGAAACGCTTTTAGAGATATCAACACCGATTAAAAGCCAAAATAAACAGATACATCTGTCACAGCAGAGAAATAGGGTCAATTTGCTTATTTTTGACCTCAGTTAAATCTCCAAGTGGATCTGCGCTCCAATTCGTATCTTTAAAGTGGTCATCAGAGAATTTTTAGGGTAACGATCTTCTATTTTTAGAATAAAGAGATGCTTATATTTCTATTTTTGTAACATCAAGTGCAACAATGCCCTTTTTTGGGTTGTTTTGTTTTATTTAATGTATTAAAAAATCATTTGGGGGAGAGTTCTGAGAGGTGTGCGTGGAGAAAAACAGAGCTTCTATTGTACAGTTTGACAGAGATTTTAATAAAAAATGCAGCTCTGACCCCTGAGATTCTTGTGGTATGAAATTTAACGTTTGTCTCATCCTTTGTTTCATATGTAACCTGTAATGTTTTCCTTTCATTTTCTAATCATTTCTGAATGAATTCTTTTAAGTGAGAAAGGCAGAATCCAATTCATTTGCTCTGTCTTGAGGAAGTTTTCATATTTAATGTTTTCTTCTGTTTGACAAGGATTCATCTTCTATGCCCTTGTCAACCTCGCATCGGTCTTTCACTCCATATAATTTCAAATTTGATGTTAAATTTCTTGCTTATCTTGCCTCAGGAGATAATCTGTGTTTTTTATTATATTTCCCTGTTCAAGATGTTCTTTGCCCCATGCAGCCCAAAAGACCCAATCGTTTATTAAAAACAAAACTTCCTATCAATTTACTAGCCTAAAATCAGTATTCCTTATTGGTCATCTCACCACCGTTGAAGACTTTTCTGTCGAGATAGACCAGAGAGAGCCTTCTCCTATCCTCGTAGGGCTAGCTACGAGGCTGAGCTTGGTTTGATGTTGCCTTGAACCTCGCCTTCCACAGCCTAAGGCAGATTCAAGCGCTAACATAGTGGCGACCATACTAGGGAAGATGGTTTGCTGTTGATGTGACATTCGACTTGTTGATTGTCTTGTCCCAGTACATGAAATCATGTTGCAGATCTGATGCTGATGGTGGACAGCAGTCAGGCACATATGAAGGCTGAAACATTCACTTGGCGACTCCAACTCGATCCAGACATTCCAGTGCCTGATCCATTTATCTAATGGTAGGGTATGTGGCAAACCCTGCACTATGTGAAGCTGTAAAAGAAGTTAGAGATTGGTTAGTGAATATTGAAATTAATGACGAATTTTTCAGTGCCTTCCTTCAATGTTTGAAATCTCCGAAGTTTCATATTGAAACTAAAACTGATGTCTGTGAGTTAATTGTTGTAAAACTTGAGAAGGAGATTCGGTATTTGAATGAGAAGATCCAGTCATATCATTTCCGAGATCCTACAAAGTTTTTGGAAACTCTTCCTCCTTTGAAACAAGACATAATAGAGTTGCCTACAGATGTTTGCATTGACAGTGTACAGTTGGAGGTATGCATTGCAGAGTTGGGGCAGCAAACGGAGTCTAGCTTTCGTGATCCTATTGCAGCATACATGGCAAAGTTTTTCAGTTTGATTGATAGATCAGAGTGTCTTCTACGTGACCAGGTTCATTACGTGCATGGAGGACTGCCAGCAATTACATCTGTGTCCTCGCGGAAGCATTCTCAAGCAGCATCATTCTCAGGTTTACTTGAATGGTTGATCTGGCATTTCAGTATTACCTGATCTATTGTTTTTACAACAGAGTAGGGTAGATTTTGTAAATAAATAAGCAGCTAAAGGGCAGCATTTCGTTCTAGTTTCATTACAGTTTAGTTTGAAGTTTGCCAAGTTAGTTTTTCAATCAAGTTTCAATCCATAAATGAGTTGGAAGTGTCGTGTTGTCTATTGAAATAATGACTCCATAGCCCAATGGATGGAGGCACTGTCTGCTCTCCGAAAGAACTGCAGTTCTTGGCACCTCCAAAAAGCGGCAGCTGCCATCCCCATTGGAGCCAATGTTAGACTCCGTCTTGTCAGCCCGCTACAGCGAAATTCACCAAGGTTCATTTCCCGTCACTGGTAGTCATTAAATGCCATTTTGATCAGAAGAGTTATTTTATGTCTTGAGTCCATGGTTTTGACTGCAGAAGTGTGAAATAACTTACTAAGTTTTTCAGGAATGTCATCGTGAATAAGGTGAGATTGATTCTTCTTCAAAACCCTGTTTTGAAGAAGAAATAATTAAATGTGTTTTTTAGAATAGGTAATTTGTCAAAATGTTTCAAAATTCTCCAGCTCTTCAAATGGCAACAACTTCTACAGCTCCTATCCCTGCAAAAGCACAAACAGAAAGAACTTCATCAGTGATCAGAGGCAAAGAAAAATAAAGTTGAAAATAAACATCAAAGTTTCCAATATTGCCAAAAAGAGGTGCGCGGTGCATAAGTTGAGTGGCGAGATGCACTGGTCATGCGTGGTGCATAGAGACCTGTTCTGCAGTGAAAAATTTGCAGGTGTGCGATGCACACAGCCTACGCGGTGCACTGGGCAGCCTGCGTAGCACACAGGCCCGAAACCAAATTTTTTGTTTTTACCACTTCTCACACAAAGTTGATCTCAGTCCTAAATGCTGTATTGAGTAATTTAACAATATTCAACAAGAAGGATTTTCATCTCGACAAGGAGATGGAAGTTATCTTTCAGCGATTCCAAAGTGGGGTAAGTTTGGTGAAGGAAGATAAAAAACTATTCAAAGGAGTGTTCTACATAGCTATCAAGGTTGTTGATGTCTCTGTTGTAGAGGAATTAAAACATGAATTCCGTCAGAAACTTCTCCAAATTTGTCAAAGATCTCGTAAAAAATTTCTTACCAAGATGTATGGAGGAGTGGTTGAACTTGCTGTAATGGCTCCTTTTACTCGAAGAGAATATCATCAAGAAAACCTACTTGATATTGCTTTGACTGTAGAAGAGTTGGGACATAGTTATGAGAGTGGCCGTGCCTTCTTGACAGATTTGAAGCTTGTCATGTCCTAGATGGCAGTGAAGGATTGGACCTCTGTGGATATGAAACGCATTGCCATGAAGGTGGATATCCTTCGTGAGAACTTGGTTTCTGCTGTTAAGGCAGGATGTATTTCTGTGGCAGGAGCCAAAAAGATGCTCACAAATTTTGACTCTCAGGAAGAGGTAAGTGATGCTCCACTAGTACTTCGGGATCTCTCCATTGATTTGCAAGATACTGGCCTCGAGCTTGGGCCTCTAGATGACAGCTACGTCAAAATATCTATAGGAATTGCTGATGGAAATGTATATCCTTCTCCCACGATTTCCCAAACATCGATTCCAAGTGATTGTAGATAGACTGTGGAACTTATCTTCCAATAGACAAAGTTTCTCCCATCAAAGATTGGCGGTCTGATGGATCCCATGCTTTCTTGATTACTCATGATGATGGATCTCCCTTCAAGTGATCAAGCTTCTTCTGAAGGACCTGCTCTGATACCAATTATTGGAAATAATACTGAGAGGGGCGTGAATTAGTATTATCAGATCAATAATTTAATTTCCCAAACAGATTTTTATATGCTACTTCAGCTAAGTGAACTAGCATGTATACACGATTGTACTTAAACCAACCAGTGTATATGTAGAGAACTTTTGATTTACCCAATTTATCATGCATTGAACTTTAACCATTATATCAAAGATTTATTAGACAGTGTAGTAAAATCAGAATAAAGCATCACACATAAGCAAAACACATGAACACCAAGATATAAGGTGGAAACCCAATGTGGGTGAAAACCACCTACTGATGTCGTCTCTGTCTTCTTTTAATAATAAGAAAATCTTATTACAATATTGTACTGGTGAAAACTTATACCAGTACACAGGCTTCTACCTACAGAAGGTTACAACCTTCTCTGGTTCTCTAGCTTCTATTGGAAGGGAGCTATAACCCCCTAACTCTTGTACTAGCCAATATGTTTACTAGTATGTAGGCGGTGACCTACAGAAGGCTACGACCTTCTTTCTTCCTCCAAGGACCACATTTCATAAATTTTCAGACTGGAACCATCAACAACATCATAATTGTAATTCAAGCATCAAATACGTCTGCATCAACCAATCACTTTCTGAACCAACCACAACCGAATCAATCAATCACTTTGACAACCCATCAATATGATCATTCATAATATTGTCACCAAAATATAGTAACCAGAACTGAAACCAGAACCCAGAACTCTGCAACAGCAAATAGAAACAACTGAAACATACTTTATAAGGTATACGCTACTTCCATGTGTCAAACCTACGTGTATATGTGCTTTTCTCAAAGCCAACCAACATACACATCTACAAATATTAATTCATAATTTTGCAGCTATTCCAGACTTCAGTTATACCCAGATCATAATATTTACAGAACAACACATGCATCAATATTTTGATCTACAATAAAGATGATCAAATGATATAAAGATAATTCATTTCAAGCCTTAATATCCTAATCCATCATTAGATCTTATCCTCCATCAACCACTAAGGTTCATCCCTGGTTCAGATCAAGCACAACACCATAAGTCAATAACCTGCATACTAGATCTCACACTTGATCAAATATTCGATACTTACACACCTGGCCTAATGATATTCTCCTCATTTTATAGTTTTAGGCCTTTCTCAATACCATGGACCAAAACCACTTAGGACCAATACCTTGGACCAAATACCTAGGGTTAATGCCTTAGACCAGATACCTTGGACCAATACCATGGATCAAAATACCATGGACCAAATGCCTTGGACAAAAAACTTAGTTTTCCAAGATATATGCACTTTTCCTTTCGTGAAAGTGCGTGTGTACATATACGCTACTTGTGTTTAGTGAACCTACGTGTATATGCACCTTGGTTAGGTTGAACCTGCATATACCTCTCTTTCTTCATTCTTTGTAGTCTGATTTGTAATTCTTTGTTGTTAACCTGTTGTACTATGATCTTTCACCTGAGTGAGTTGCCATCAAGGACAACACCTGTATCATAATGCCAACACCATTTTGGTGTCATGGATTATGATTTCTTGCGTTACACACACACATTTTTTTCTAGTGAATGTGATCATGAGTTAGAATATCATAAATTCTATTCTCTAGACTCATTTCCTAGAATTGTATAAACATGACATTCCAAATTCATGAGACATTTTCCACATTATTATGTTTCCAACTTTCTAGATAATAGAATGATGATTCCAAACTGTTATGACATGAAATGAATGTGGTTTCTCTACTTTATAATGAGTTTAAATATGTGATATGTTGTGATTTGGTGATCTATTAACCATTATGTTGTGAAATCATGATTCTTCTTTCATTTATATTTTACACTATATCTTTTGGATATTGAAAGAAATGGATTTATTTTATCATACCTTGGGTCCTCATCTCTCATGCTATTGTTGTTTCTCATCATATTTCTCATTTCTTATCAAATTTAAATTTTCACTTTATTAAAGTAGAACTTCACGTGAGCTTTGTGTAAGATTTATTCATTTGACTGCAGTTGAGTCAAGGGTGATGGAAGGTGTGTTTCTTTATGACCTTGAATGATGTTTGCCAATCATGGGGAATTCATTCACTTATCCATGTTTAGGCGCTACAACTAAACATGGCAGTGACTTAAAATTTTATTTTCTAGTGTTTATGTGCTAAGTTTATTTGTGTTCATCTCTAATATAATGCCTTTTATCTCAATATAAACAACGAACAAATTGTAAAGAAATTTAGGGAAAAATGAAATTTTTAGCAAGATATTTCGTGCAGTTGGACAGAGAAGGGGGTCTCAGTGTGTTAGAATCAGAACTTAATTTCTATTGCTACATATTTTGGAGTGCCTTTCATTCGCCTAGAACTACATTTATGTTTTTGATGCTCTCCACAAGTTATTGGTAGCCCATTTGAACTTAAACTCTCCTTTGTAGACTCTTTGTCACTTCCTTCTCTAATACCATGACAAGTGACAAAGAGCACATGCAAAAGAGAGATCACAGTAAAATTATTTCCCACAAGATCACCTATTTCTTATTGCATAAGAACCTTAAATTATAGGACATAATTTGTTTCAAATTTAGTTGTTGAAACTAAGGATAAATTTTCAACTAGAATAGAACATTCACATTCCCATATAGAGGTGGAGTAGATGATACATAAGGATTATTCTTAGCACTTAGAGGATGTACACCTGATTCTACAAACCGAAGACACCATAGAGGAAACATATTCCCCATCTTAGGAACATAGTAGCACCATACCAGAGATGCATCAACATATGTTATCTCCTAGTCTTGGTAGGAAGGAACTTCATGACCTGGGGTTTAAGCGAAGGGTTTTGAAAATACATACTCTGGCCCTTGATGACCCATGAGGCTCTTGTGCTGGCTGAAAGCTCTCAGCAGATCCCGTGCATAGAACTTTACCTTTTTTTCATTCTATCCAGAGATTTGGATTTGTACATTTCAGAGATATTGAATGAACTATACAATCGACATTGAGTGCTTGGAGATTCGTACCAAGGAATTACAAGAATACATTCTAGAATGGTTGTGGATCATGAGTCATTGAATAGTGCAGTGGATGAAAAATATTATGTGATTCCCACTACATCAGAAAAAGTGGATCCACCTACTTTTATGCAAGAGAAATTTAATCACCTTTAGGGAGCATTCCAAGCACTTCTGCAACACAACTCAGAATTTTGATATCCTACAAAATGACTAGAAAGATGCCTTCTTATACTTATTTTGGGGAAGGGCATGAGAATTAGTTACCATGTGGAGCATGCCCCTTTTGGACTATGGTCGCATAAGGTCAAGAAAACAATCCCAGGTGCTAATATGGAATCTATGTTGTGCTCGTTCTCTTTGGGCTAGGATTTTTTATTTCCCTTATTCTCCCTCGTCCTTTATGTTTCCTTCCTTGTCCAAGAGGATGGCTTGTCTAAGAGACTAGCTAGAGGCATGTCCAAGAGGAAATAGGTGCATTATCCATTATATTTGGCCTGCCTAACTACATTACATGACTAACTAGTGAAAGAAATAGGTTCCATCCACTTGAAATGGACATTTTTGTGCGAAACATTTGCACTTGAAACCCAAAATAAGGATTTGACCTTGTTGGGTTGGTTGACCATGCAATTGTTGTACATACACTATCTCATATGGGAGGAGGACCTTTCTGTATGGGGAAGTAGCTGCCCACAAACACTTTAATCTACCTAAATGACTCAAAAAGTCTTGTCTACTTCTGCATTCCCTTTGGGCTAAAGGATATATTATCTCGAGTTTTGTCATTGGTTCTTTTCTCTTTACTTTGGCGTAGTCCTATCAAGCCAAAAAGTATACATTGAAGTTTTGTTTTATAATTTATTATATAAAAAACATATATCCATTGTAAGACAAGTATAGTTGTTTTATATATTTCTGATTATTTTATTTAGCTATTTTTAAACATATTTGTTTGTGTTTTATAGTTGTTATCAATGACCCCACTTCAATATCTTAATTGTAATTTTGATAGTCACTTATATATTTCATTAGTGAATTAACGAACACTTATGCTTGTAGGTATTCTTCATAATGTATTTGACCTTTCTATAAGCTCACTCCCATTTTGGATAATTTGTCAGTCTTTAAATTTAATTCTTTATGAATGTGATCAAATGATATAACCCTAAAGATTCTAGTCAGCTCCATAAATCTAATCATCTACTGATCTAATAAGGAAGGATTTAAGTAAGTATAACCTTGCATCCAATCTATAATATCATTTGAATCCCATATCTCTATAAGTTTATATTGTTTAAGTGACACAATTAAAATCACTAACGTAAAAAACCAATTCGTATTATTGTAGTACTTGTTAGGTAGTTGCATTTGTTTTCCTAAACTAAATTAATCATTCACATTAGTCATTTTTAGTTGTACTACTTATTCGCTAGTCATATATTTTAACTCAAGAATAAATTATTCATTTATGTTAGTCATTTCTAGTTAGGTCACTTAATATTGCACATTTTTTGTAGTATTTCACTTGGAAAAGATGTGGTGACTAACGTTTTTAGTCACCTAGTCACTAATTTCTAATTTTCTACTAGTGTAGCCCCACGGTTTTGTGGTCATTTCCAGCATATTGGTCCAGTAGATTATCAGCTAGCTTTACCCGAACATATTCGTGTTCAGGACGTATTCCATGTCTCCTTACTTAAAAAGTACATACATGATCCTAGCCACATAATTCAATGGCAAGATGTTCAGGTAGTGTAATAAAATAAATTTAAGATTTCTCTATCGAATTTTTGTCAGTCTTATAATTATAGATCTGATTCTAAATGTATTGAATGCAGGTTGAACCGAATGGGTAATTCATGGTTGAACCCTTATGTATTCTCGATCAGAGAGAAATAATATTGCAGAGACGAGTTCTCCCCCAGGTTAAGGTGCAATGGTAGCACTTTAGCCCAGAAGAGGCCACTTGGGAGGATGAACAAGTAATACAAGAATCTTACCCAGACCTGCTCCGAGGAAAGTGAACACTAGGGATGGTGTTCCAATCAAGGGAGAGAAGATGTAATTAACCCTAGTAATTATGGGATGTGACTTATCAGTTACTATAGTTAAATAATTGGTCTCGAAAGTTGTTAGATGATATGGCTAAGACAAGGATAAAATATTTATAGAATATGTCTTTTGATTTTGTTTTCATAATATAGAATTTTATTTTTGAACTATGGTTGAGGAGAAATGCTAGAGTAAGCATACCCTAGGCAGTTGGACAATTGTAGGTGAGCTAGTTACCTACCCAAATTCCTTCTTATAAATAAAAACCTCAAAAAAAAAGGGCCAAAAGGGTATGAGGAACTTGAGACAAAGGAGGGAAAGAAAGTGCAAAGGATGGAAAGACTCGAAAAGCTGGTTGGCCAGTAGAGTTTATCTAAAGTTGTGGCTCAGACTGGCGATTCATTGCTAAGTCTTGTAGTGACCAAATAACTTAGAAGGAAGTGTAGAAAGACTTGTCCTAAGAATTTGCCTCAAGAAATATAGCTCGGGGGATAGGTGTAGCGGGATGAATGACCTCACAGTTGAGAGGATCATTGCTCATCCTAGTACTTGCAGGCTCACAGGAAGAACAAATAAGTATTTGTGAAATTCTGAATGATTATGGATATGTGAATATAAATAAAGGAATTAGCAGTTCTGTTTTCTTTTCTTAATACTGTAAAGTATTGTATTTTGATTATTGTTGTAGGTTATTAAACAAACACATTTAACAAATATGAGAAAAGAAAAGGCTAGATAACCTATTGTAGGAAAATGCATACAATGTTTTAATATTGTGTGAATGACTGAAAAGAAATATGACAATAAAAACTAGGTTCCATGGGTAAATTGTTGCATGGAATAAATAAATCAAATTAGAGTCAGTAAATCTAACAGTAAGCTAGTTCTGAGATGTTAAAGTTTAGTGTGACGAGTGTACAATATATGGGTAGAATAAAACAAGTATTAAATTGAATACAAGATTACTCCCGTGAGGGTTTATAAGTAAAATTCTGACAATACAAATATAACTGAATAAATGAAACTATCTTCAACTATTTGGAAGTGGTGTTAATCTCTTAGCTTTCCTGAGTAATAAACTAACTAAGGTACATGTGCACTAATCCTTCTATTAAGTCGAAACTAGAAATGATCGAGTTTAATGTTGTACCACATGTAAATATCTGATTTAAAATAATGAAAGTAGCATATTCATTTGCCAAATGTATAAAACAAAAAATAATTAACAAGAAGAAGACAAAATATTCAATTCTAGAATATTGTATTCAACTCAAAATGCAACAGTAATTACAGTGGCTCTGTTATGAAAACACCCTAAGTTTATATAGGAATCTGAACGAAATACACAGTTGACTTAGTTTATATAAATCCTAAATCTATGACCATCATTCGTATAAATTATATAGTAACCCAAAATCTAACAATGAATGATATTAATTGGGAGCGGATTAAAAACCCAAACACATAATTAAACAGCTTCATTCGCCATTTATATCAAGAACAAATATTTAAGTGAAATAAATTTTGTTAACCATAAATGGACAGTTGAAACAAAATTGTTGGAATTATGATGCATATGTTGTACTTTATGGCAACCCACTTGTAGCAGAACAACTCTCTTGTATATGGTAACTAGATGAATCTACAGAAGAGATAGTAGATGTGATAGAATGCATGATAGTAGTGTTTACAAATGTGATGAAATGCAGGGCAGCTTCAAGGAATCAATTCAAAAGGAAACTCACTCAAATGAAAGATCACAGTATAGGAGGTATACAACAAATAATTGTAGATCACACTTCACAAAATGAAGAAAGAGAGGTATATGCAGGTTCACCATTGACCAAGCAGCGTATACACGCAAGTTCACTGTATACAAGTCCCGTATATGTACGCACACACTTTCACAGAAGGAAAAGCGTGTATACCTTGGAAAACTAAATTTTTGGTCTGAAGTATTTGGTCCATGTTATTTTGATCCATGGTATTGGTCCATGGTATCTGAACCGAGGTATTGACCCTAGGTATTTGGTCCAAGGTATTGGTCCTAAGTGGTTTTGGTCCATGGTATTGAGAAAGGCCTATAACTATAAAAGGAGGAGAAGATCATTAGGCCAAGAGACAAAAGTTTTTGAATATTTGATAAAGGGATAGATCTAGTATACAGGTTATGGGTTTATGATGACCTGCGTGATCTGAACCAAGGATGAACCTTAGCGGTTAATGGAGGGCAAGATCTAATGATAGATCGGGATCTTAAGGCTTGGAATGAATTATCTTTATATGGTTTTATCATGTTTATTCTAGATCTGTATACTGACGCATGTGTTGTTCCATAAATATTATGATTTGGGTATAACTGAAGTCTAGAATAACTGCAAAGTTATGAATGAATATTTACAGATGTATACACTAGTTGACTTTGGTAAAAGTGCACATACACGCAGGTTCGACACATCGAAGCAGCGTATACCTTATGAACTATGATGTTTGAAGTTATAGTTAGTTCTGGTTGTTGATGCAGAGTTCTGGGTTTTGCTTTATGTTCTGGTGATTCCATTTTGGTAACAGTGTTCAGATTGATTGATTGTGACTTGCTTTAATGATGATGGACGAGATCTAATAATGGATTAGGATCATAATGACTTATCATTATGTGATTTGATGGACTAGATCTAGTTGCTAACACATGTAATATCCTTTATATGTGATCATTAGGGTATGTCTGAAGTCGAGAAGTGCAATGAAGTTATAAGTAAGTATTTGCAAATCTATACGCTAGTTTGCTTTGATGAAGTTGTGTATACACGCTAGTTTGGCTCTTCCAAGTTTTGTATACACTTTGATGCATGGTTTTGAGGTTACAGCTAGTTCTGAAGGATGATGCAGTGTTCTAGGTTCAGGTCTGTGTACTGGCTACATTGATCTGTCTGTTCCAGCTGATTAATTGAATTTGATTAAGTTTGAATGAATGGTTGATTCAGTTGTGTCATAGATTCATGGGTTGTCAGTGTTTGATTGAGTTTGGTTGATTCAGAAAGTAATGATTGAGTTTCAGTGATTAGTTGATGTAGATGTATTTGATGGTTGTGATTGATTTTGAGCTTCAATGTTGTTGATGGGTCCAGTATGAAAATTGGATGAAACGTGGCCTTTAGATTATGGTGTTGTGTTCTAGGAGTATCCAGTCTAAAAACTTATGAAACATGGTACCTGGATGAAGAAAGAAGGTTGTAGCCTTCTATAGGTTGGCGCTTACATTCTAGTGAACATATCGGCTAGTACAAGAGCTAGGGGGTTGTAGCTCCCTTCCAGTAGAAGCTAGAGAACAAGAGAAGGTAGTAACCTTCTGTAGGTAGAAGCCTGCGTACTGGTATGAGTCCGCACCAGTACAATGTTGTAAACATATTTTCTTATTATTAAGAGAAGACAGAGATGACAACAGTAGGTGGTTTTTACCCACATTGGGTTTCCACCTTAAATCTTGGTGTTCATGTGTGTTGCTTATGTGTGATGGTTCTTTCTGTTATTAATTGCACATGGTTACTATTTAATGCTTAATAAAGTATTGATGCACAGATTAAAGATCAACATATGATGAATTAACTGAATCATTAGTTTGTTGGATATATGCTTGTTTCTTTAAACACAATTGCGTGTACACGCAGGTTACCCTCATGGAAGTAGCGTATATAAATTTGAGTAAGAAAAGGAAAACATCATTGACTTGACTAATACTAATTCACACCCCCCCCCCCCCCCTCTCAAGATTATTTCCAATAGAAAAAATCTCCAATTCTAGAATATTTTATTCAACTCAAAATGCAACAGTAATTATAGTGGCTCTGTTATGAAAACACCCTAAGTTTATACAGGAATTTGAATGAAATACACAATTGACTTAGTGTATATAAATCCTGAATCTATTACCATCATCTGTATAAATTATATAGTAACCCAAAATATAACAATGAATGATATTAATTGGGAGCAGATTAAAAACCCAAACACATAATTAAACAACCTCACTCGCCATTTGTATCGAGAACAAATATTTAAGTGAAATAAATTTTGTTAACCATAAATGGACAGTTGAAACAAAATTGGTAGGTCCATTAACAGACTCATTATAAGTACAATGTGAATAATGAATGGTTACAAACCCAAACCCTCCTACTATATTCACTGCAGTGATTATTATCACACCGGTGGAACCCTTTAAGAGTAACCAGTAGTACCTGCAGTTTAATTCAGCGAATAGGGCACTAGAACCATCGTCTTGTTGCTCAGAGAAGATGATAGAAGGTCGAGTACCTGCAGGGGAAAGGAAGAAGAACACCATGATATTTAGAAAACGAAGGATTAAATGATAAACATCTACACAAATACCCTTTATTTATGAAGGAAAACAATAGAAACACTTAACTCTGTGAGGTAGGGCACTTACTAAGCAAAGTAAGCTAGAGACGAAAAAATCACTCTAGGAATAAGGAAAATTTTGACATGTAGAAAACTCCATTCGCTCACCAACCTTCTCTACAACAAACCCTCGTCAGTTATTTCATTTTTGAAGTAAGTCACAACAATTAGTCAAGAAACTATAGGAGAATGGAATAAAAATAAAAATAAAATCTCTACCAGGAATCTCAGGAAGGCCCATCATACTATCTTCGTAGGAGAAAATAGAGAAGTCATGTAAGTCACAGGTGGATTTAGCTGGAAATCGATTGTAATCCCTGCACTGGGAAGTTCCAAAATCCTTTGGCGAATAAAGAAAATGAAGTGAGACCATAGCCGGTGACCTGGGTGGTTACCAAAAACTCCCTCGATCGGATCTCCTCTGCCCATAGCGCGGGATCAACGCAGGGTCATCGGTGTGATCCACATTTGAAGGTAAGGACCACCAAGTGGAGGGTTAATACACACGCTCCTGAAGTTTCCCAAACACTACAACAATAACTAAGGTGAGGTAGATGATAGGTTAGGTTGATTTGTTTAAATACATAGTGTGCGGGCAATGAAGGTACGTGAGCAATATTTAATATATTAAAAATGAAACCTTATGGTCATAAATTACCTTGCATGACTATTAAAGGTTAATTAAATGATTTTCATATGGTAAAAAAGATAATTTTTCTTAGTAGGTATGTGACAACGTGCAGCTCGCCTACCTTTCCCGACCCTGTGGCCTAGGGGTCCTTGGCGTCATAGTCCAATTCTAGGAATCAGACTTGGGTCGTGGGCCTGGGCATGGGCAAGTTGCACGCAACTCGCCCTTGGCACCCAATTCTAATTCCTAGAATGAGACTTGGGCACCCAGGGCGAGCAGCACATAGCTTGCCCTAAGTGCCCAAGTCTGATTCCTAGGATCAGATTCCAACACCCAGGGTGAGTTACATGTATCTCGCCCACGTTCAAGCCCGTTGCATTGCTTTCCCCTAGCAGGTGGGGGCTCAATTCCCAAATTCGACCCCTCGCCCACTAGGGGGTCGCAACACCGCGGACAAGCCCATGGGAAAGGGAAATCGACAATTGGGCAAGGGAAATCAACAATCAGCCCCCTCACCTAGTCGTGGGCCAATAGGACGTAGGTGAGCCTAGCCCAAGCGCAAAATTAAAAAAATATATATTTTTTGAAAAAAATGTATATCTATATCTATATCTATATATATATATATATATATATATATATATTGAAGTAATAAGTTTGTGTTTGGTATCCCGAAGGAATGTAACAACTAGCCTAACACATAACTACTAGTAAACCTCTGGGGATTTACAACCTATCTGCTTGTCGTAAACTCATCACCTTAGAGGGATGGGTTTTTCTTGTTTTAGCGATTTCCTAAATTTACAATTAATAAATTGAGTTCCCCCACAAGAATGATAAAAAAAATGAGTTTTCATCATAATACAAGTTATTCCCCAAATTCCTCTTTAAATGGTAAAAATAGAAGGGAATCTAACCTTTGAAATTCAAAAATCTCCCGTTGAATGTCTTGTCGATGACAATATAGCTCCTCCACAAAATCACTCCAAGATTTTTAACGAAACCTCTAGAAGACTTGATGTGATGTAAGCAATAGTAACAATGAAAGTTATTATATGGCGGAGATTATGGGATTCCTTTATCACTTCTTGAATGTGGGATTAAAATTAAAATTAAGAAAAAATAATATATAGTAAACATTTTATGTTTACACTAAATTTTGTTAAATGTAGGATAAAAATAAAATATAAATTATAAAAACTAACTTTATCTAGTTAATGTTAAATAATTTAAGTAAAAGATTTATTTTAATTTCGAAGGAATGTATTAAAGGAAAATTTGAATAGAAAGTAGGGTCAAAATTTTTAGGACAAAGGTTTAGTAGAATGTTTTCAAATAAATTTTAGAAGGAAATTTTAGAGGGAAATATTTCAAACGAAATTTTTAGAGGGAAAATTTTTGATGAAATTTTTTGAGGGGAAACTTTGGAGGGAAATTTTCATTGTCTAAGTTATAAATTGTCATTGGGAGATAATGCATTCGTATAATTCAACATCTTCTATTTGAAATTCATGGGTTATTTTGATAGTGAATTTTTCTTTCTAGAGAATCAACATCTTCGTCACATAACAATTCTATTCATATTGATGAATATAACAAGAATTATTTCATTATGAATAGAGAGTTAGATTTTCCACTTAGTCCTAATCCAAAGGACTATGAGAGCAACACTGACGAAGGGAGGGATGAAGAATTTACAATAAATAGAGAGTCAAATTTTGCACTTAGTCCTAATCATGAGGATTGTGAGAGAAACACCTGAGAAGGGTAGGATGAAGAATTTCCAGTAAATAGAGAGTCAAATTTTACACTTCGTCTCAAACCTGAGGACTATGAGAGCAGCACCCCTGAAGGGAAAGATGAATAATTTTGAGTAAATAGAAGGTCAAATTTTCCACTTAGTCCTAATCCTCAGGACTATGAGAGTGGCACTAATGAAGGGAAGGATGAAGAATTTCCAGTAAATAAAGAGTCAATTTTTCCACTTAGTCTTAATCCTAAGGATTATGAGAACACCACTAATGAAGGGGAGGATGGATAATTTCCAATAACTAGAGAGTCACATTTTCCACCTAGTCCTAATCCTAAGGATTATTAAAACAACACTAACAAAGGGAGGATGAAGAATTATTTGCAAATGATAATTTTACTAGGAATAGAGAGTCAATCTTCTACTTAACCCTAATCCTAAGGATTATGAGAGCATCAAAGACGAAGGGGAGGATGAAGAATTTCTTCCAAATGATAATTTTAGAGGCATAGATGTGAATAATGCATTTTCTCTGAGTTAGGATTTCAAAGGCGCTCATGGTGACGATGAATTTCCTCCAAGCAAGGATTTCAAAAGAAACGATGAGGATGGTGAAGAATTTCCTCCAAGCAATGATTTGAAAGGTAGAAACAATGATGATGAGATTCCTCCAAGCAAGGATTTCAAAATCATGGATGAAGATGGTGAAGAATATCCTATGAGTTAGTATTTCAAAACCACAGATGATGGTAGTGAATATTTTCCTGTAGGTGAGGATGTTAATGAATATTTTCCAAGCAATGATGGTGATGAATTTCCTAACCATGTTCTAAATGATCATAGTGAGGATAATATTCCTCCTAATGATGATGAAAATTCTTATAGAGAGGATGATGAAATGATGGAGATGTTGCCAGAAAATATTGTATCTAGGAGTAAGAATGGGCCTTTTCATATCAATCCAAGATATTCTAGTTAAACAAGGAGTAGGGAAGAATATCTCATGAGAAGAAGTTATATCAGTGATCTAATTTCAAGTGAATGTTGTCAAAAGGATTTCTTGAAACATATGTATTTCAAGTTTTCATTGGAGAAAAGGAAGATATATTTGTTAATGAATAAAAGCATGCAAAATTCATATTTAATGGTGTGCATGCAATCTACATTGGAAAGTTATGATAATTATAATTGGGAAATTATTTCTATGTAGAAAGGCTTTCAAAATGTCTAATTCAATTGGTAATTTTCGTCCGTCAAGAATCCAAGAAAATTTGGAAAAAGATCCCACATTTTATTCAGAAGTACGTCATAGATGAGAGTTTGGGCCATTAGCAAATAGTGCAATGTCATGGATGTAAGAATTATTTTCAAAACATGGAGAGTGTATGCTAAATAAATACACAATTCATATTCCAAATAATTTCTCAAGACATGAAATATACTACTTATGCAAATAATATTCAAAAGGTGTTGAAGGAGATGGTAATTTTATTACATATCAATATTTTGTGAAGATATGGAGGAAATAATTCAACATTGTCTGTATTCCTAAGAAGACAAGGATGGGGCTATGCAGTACATGTGCTTCCCTTAAATAAAAAAGGGATAAATGTCAAGGGATAGAAAGAGGTATGTATTCATAACATTATTTTTAAAATTTGTATAGTTATCAACTACGAAAATGTATTTATTAATAGGTTTTTTTTATGTTATGTGTAGATTCCACTATCAAAGCACTCCAAGAGCATCGCAATAAGCAAACAAGTGAAAGGAAAAAGTTTTATAAACATCAAAAGAATTGCTATGATAATCCAGATTCCAAATAAATATTTGGGTTTGATAATCGATGGTATGGACAAGAAGAAAACACTTCTACCACATTTTTTCTGCACACCAAAAAATTTACAGGAGGAAAATTTTATTCAATTTCACTTGGTCGATTGTATGGTCTTTAATGGGAAAATGTTTCCAAGGGTTTACTTCACAACTCCAAATATTCATAATGATGAAA
>APFE031249803.1:9618-21982 GCA_000404065.3 Pinus taeda
CCTTTTCCTTTAAGGAGTCTGAAAAGGAATGAAAGAGACTACTCTGGAAATCTAGATAGAGGGATTACCAAACCAATCGCAAAACTACAAAATACTTTTTACGATATGGAAGTCAATCTTCCTGAATGCTGTGTTCAGTGCATTGCAATCGATAGGGCGACAGACACAGCTTCCTAAGGATAAAGGATATAGCCTATTGTGGTCTCCTAATATATACTCAACAATACATGGGAGCACAAGTCCGTACTGGCACTTGTCATCTCAAAGAGGAGGAATCACCCAACCTACTGTGAAAGCAATAGTTACCAGGCTTTACGACGCTGGAATACGTCTCTAGCCTACACTTCTAAATGTTGTGTGTTAGGTTCCAAAGCGATTTTATGTTCATTGAATTTATTTTACAGTTGATCTTTCTTAAGAAGTTTTCCTTTCAGGTTCACCGTGTGATGTAGATATACAATTCCTAAAATGCAATCTAAGATGATAAACAATCATTTGATCTTCTTTTGCAATGAAAATACTAGCTACTAAGGAATGAGAAGCGGGATTCTTTCAACATAGAGTAGAGATCACACACTAGATGCACTGTCCTAAATCGAAATCAACAAGTAGTCTAAATGAAAATGCAAATGCATGTATTTGTTTTCAACCTTCTTAATGTGTGAATGACAAGAAGAGTGCTAAGTACAAATTTGAATTATATTTTCAAAGCAACAGTAATAACAATTTTTCTTCAAAATACGAAAGGAAGATAATGACGACACTTTGCAATTTTGAATTGAAAACTAATTTCGACACTTGAAAAAACACTAATTCAAATCAAATACAAGAGTAACAGTATAATCAACCATCAAGAACCATAGGATTCTTTTCTTTGACTGAAAACGACACTTGCGACACTTCCAAATCAAAAGATGACAATTTGATTACGCCCCTTCTTTGTAAAAGAGAACTGTAAATGGCACACAATACATAAAGACATTCACAGTTCTTTGCGTGATGGAGGCAGAACAATGGAAAGGAAGGGAGTTTCCATAGAGGTATACTGATCATAGACAACAAAACTCCTGAATAAAGCTGAAGAGAGTGAACAAAAAACCAAAATCTGGAAGCAGAAGAGGTCTTGTCTGATCAGCGCACCTATAACATAGGGAAAGTGCGATGCAGTGCACCTACTGCACATGGGAGGTGCGATGCATCCAGATTCCCAAGAGAAGAAGGTGCGATGGTCCAGAGACGAGATTTCAACTTGGTTCTTGGTCACAGTTTGCAGCTTAGTTCAGGGATTTAGGCCGAGCCAATGATAGTCAGTAAATAGAAATCACAGGGGCTGATCTAATGAGGTTACTAGAGCCACCACCAGGGCAATTAGGATGTTTGCAAATCGATTGTTCAGTTTATAAACAAAACCCGGAGATAGACTAAAGTAGGATTGATCTACTTTGCACTTGCATAGCAAACGCAGTTCGAAGGCTAGCTGGCTTGACTTCAGGCTCCATCTATAAGTTTATAAAGAAAACAAGTATAGACAAGCAAACAATATATTCACTCCCCAGTGGAGTCGCCATTTTGTTATTGAGAAATATAGTGTCCATGTAGAGCTGCTAGTCCCACTAAGATGGGTAGCTATCTTAGAAACAAACAGATTAAAATTACTTTCGCTTTCCTATATGAGAAGTAGATAGGAGAGGAGAAACGAATGCCAACCTCGGCCTTTCGCTCGATTCATTGCTTGTTCCTTCTCCTCACTGACGAATGTTTGCCACTCTTCCCTTGACCATTCCGCTTCAAAGAGTACCTGTAAAGTCAAAGCAGCATAATACCTTCATCGTGTAGAGATCTACAATCATAAACAATATAGGACCAGATATATATTAACCACACAAATGCACATATATTATCAAACCTACAAGAATGTGGAGGAAAACTCGAATAACTTTATTGATGTAAATATTAGAATAGAGGATTACAACCCATTGATCTGACCTAGCGTCATCCTCCCAACATGAAAGCCCTTATTCACCTCATGAAAAGCTTATATCACCCAACACTATGATATTCCACCAGGAAACCAACAACACTTCCTTACAAGATACAAAATTCTGGCCTCTGGATCTCTGGGATGAGGGATCCATATATAGATGATTGCAGGGGAGTGAGTCAGCTTCTGGCATTTTGATTAGTGTCTTCTCTCTGGTAGTTCTTGATTCCACTTGGAGATTGATGATCTCTTACTCATCCCTAGGCAAATTTAGAGAGGCAAGTGTCACAGGAGAAGTTTCTGGAATATTCCATGATCATCCACCTCGCAAACTGTCTCTGCCACTTGTCCATTCTTTCCCATCGCACCCTACAGAAGGGCTTTCTAGTATACATCAAAATTTTTGCACTGGGCGGGAGAGATGCATCACACCCTTAGCACTGAGCAACCTGTATGGTCTAGTTTTGACCAATTTTGAGCAGTTTTCTGTGGAGAACTTCTGGGAGATGATGTAATCAGCTGACCTTGTTCCTTTAGGGCATGAAACAACACTTTTAGGGACTCAAAAGCCCTTGGTTTATGGACATATATGATTAGGGTTGCAGTGCTCAAAAATGTCTATAACAATGTGATTTATAGATCTCGCAAAAATTAAAGAAAGGAAGAGTTTTGACCTTTCCTTTTCGAGCAGCCCACTAGGAAAAGAAAGAGATGATTGATGTGAAGGATGGCGGAACAAGGACTCAAAAATTTTCTATAATATAACTCCAAACAACCTTTGAAAAATGACATAGTAGGAGTAAATGAATGACACTTTCAAGACCACATTTGTAGAGAAAAAAACAAACTAGATCGATGAAACCATGCTTGGAGAGATTATCCCATGCGAGGATGCAGTTGTGCCAGACACACTAATCAAAAGTTAAGATCTTTAGAGGTACCTGCCAATGACAGAAATAATAAATCCAATAAGGACCAGGACATGGATCTCACAATATGGAAAAATGTTTATAAGCATATGCTACAATAATGGCTCCTTCATGCAATAGACCACCCCAAACTATAGAGTCGTCACCCATTTTCCTCCATAATCTGGCCATATGAAGTTGTAGTACATATGCATCCCAATTGACCTCATCCTACCTTGTAAGGCCAAGAACAAAAGCCTATTTCCATATAGGTTTAATGGATGCGTCAAATATGAACCAACAGACTTGATCTAGGTAAAAATAACCTCTAGAATGTAAATTAATCATAGTGCAGTTTGGTAATGAAAAATCATCTACTCCTTATATGTCATCAATACCAATCAAAATCTTGTTTCCATAGCCAAAAGAACATTTTAGGTTAGATATGAAAATTGTACTTACTTTGCAGAAACTGAGCCAGATGTATGATCCTGTTTTGGCACTGAGTGCACCCAACTTGAAGCATTCCATGATTTCTCTTTGCTTAAAGTATTTGTCTCACATGATGTCCTACCAGATACCTACACTAGAAATAACTCTCCACAAACTCTTTATAAGTAGAACATGACCAAATAAACTGATGTCTAGAATACCCCAACCTCCAAAATCCTTGGTCTTGATTAGTGAATCAAATCTTACCAAATGGAATTTTGAGCCTCACTTGGCACCAAACCATAGAAATCGAGCCATAATCGCTGTGATTTCTTGAGAAAACTTCACTAGAATATGAAAAATGTGCATCCAATATACAACCAATTGTTGCAATACTGATTGGATAAGTGTAATTCTTCCCCTCAGAGAGAGCCATTGATGTGCCCACTTTGTGAGTCTCCTCTAGAATTTCTCCAAAAGCTAAGTCTTAGCATATCTGTAACTGCAAGGTTTTAATGTACACCCAAGATATGTGAATCCAACATTCATATGAAAGATCAAAACCCCAAATAGATCAACAATGTTATGAAAAATTTCAAAATCACCCTCCAAATGGATAAGAATTGATTTGGATCCATTGATATATAATCCAAAAGCCGCGCCAAATCTAGAGAAAATGTTATATAGGTGAGTCCACTGTTCCTTATCAAGTCAATCGAATGTTAGTATATCATCCACAAAGAAAGAATGTGAGTGGATACCGCATGAGAGGCATGTAATCCTTAGAAGTTACCAATTAGAAAATCCATAACAAGAATAAATAGTAAGGGAGACAATGAACACCCCTGTCATAGACCATTAATCAAGATCGCATAATTGACTAATTCCACACATGCCATGATCCGGTTGAAATTCTCCCTACATAGACTGATCTTGATGAGGATCATCTGAATGAACAACCAATCCACATAGTCACATGCTTTATGAAGGTCAAGTTTCATGACCAAAGCCATCATTTTTCAGGAGTGAATAGTATGTAAACATTCTTGAGAAATGGCGATAAGGTCATGGATATAACATTTAGGAAGGAAGCCAAATTGTTCAGGTGAAATGTAGGAAGTCAGGACATAACGAATTTGATGGGAAATGATCTTAGAGATGAGCTTATAGGTGATGTTCTAGAGGGACATGGGTTGAAAGTCCATGAAGGAAGTGGGTGAAGTAGATTTAGGAATAGGGGCTATGAAGGTGGAGTTCATGGCACCAGAATCCTTCCCCATTATTTGGGAGTCCTCAACCATGTTCAGAAGTTCACGACTCATAATATAAAAAAAAGTGAAGAAATAACTCCACCATGCACCCATCTAGTCCACGACATGTATCTTTAGAGAATGATTAGAGCACAGTCTAAATCTCATCAGTAGTGATAGGCCGGGATATCTCCACATTCAAATTTGGAGTGAACATGAGAGGGAGAGACTGGATATTGCACATTAGATCTTCCACATCTACATTAGACCTCCTGGAAAATACTCGCTCAAAATAAATGACAACCTCCCTTTGTATATCTTGTGTGTAGAAAACTCCCCCCCAGAGGTAGAGGGAATCTCCCATATATAATTTGAATTCCTTCTCATATTTGCAAAATGGTGGAAGAAATGGGTATTACAGTCCCCTACTTAAATCTAGATAGATCAACTCTTTAATATCCAAGTGGCCTCTTGTATGTTAAGAATATGTCTCTTATGCTATTCCAGTTCATGTATCTTCTGCAAGAGAGAGGTTGTAGGATTGTTTGGATTCATAGAACGACCGATGGAATCCAATTTTGATTTGATTTTAGACAAGGTTGCATTCATATGAACCTTCTTGTTGCGCTCCCAATATTGATCCATATTTGTAAGATTATGTAATTTATCATGCATAAGGTTCTTAGTCGAAATTGGTTGTGTCTCATTCAATTCTGCCCAAGAGTGTTGAATGACATCATTGAACTCATCATCATCTAACTAGGTTCAGTTGAATTTGAAAGGAAGGGACCTACACCTGTCCTCCATCTGCCATCGAAGAAAAATGAGGAGATGGTCGAATAACCAGGCCTGAGAGGTCCACAAATTCAAATTCCCCAAAAGTTCCAGAGCATGTGAATTTATAAGAAAATGGTCAAGTCTTTTACTGATGTGTTCCTCACCAGAGTGGCCATTTGACCAAGTAGGGCTAATCAGGAAAGGTTGAATATCAACTAGATTATATCCAGAAAATATATCCAACAAGTGTGAATACAAGGAATTCAGGTTGCTACAAGTACCCCAGATGTCACATGACGACAAAGTTGCATTAAAATCTCCTGTAACAGTAAGAGATTGAATATTCAAGATGGCACATGAATCCAAGCATTGCCAAAAATATAGATGGTCCTGATATGGAGCATATAGATTAAAATCTATATTCAATACAGCTAATGTAACCAGTTAATAAGATCCCAGTGAAACATTGAAAGGCCCGAAGTTTGACATGTTTGGGTGATCAGGTGCTCAAATTATGCTAAAAATTCAAAGTGTCAGAATCTTGATAAAATTAGCTTCAAATTGAAGTTCTTGTCATTCTGATTCCAATAGTATGAGTGACACTAAAATCTTAGCTCATATGAAGAAGTTAGAGCAATTCAAAGTTCAAGTTTTACTTGCTCACATGGTAGGATTGGATGGCGTGGTAGGTTTCATTAGTGAATTGGAAAGTGCCAAGTGGCAGGTTCCATGGGTCCCTGCATTTCGTAAATCACATATTGGAGGCGGGTCGATGTTAAAAATCAGCCCTAGAGTAAGTGAGGGTGCGATGTGAGAATCACAATCACACATCGGCAAAGGGAGGTGTTACAGAATTGGTCCCGACAAGTTTGGGTTGTGATGCGATATTATAATCGCATATCGCAAGAGGACAGGTCCCACATAAGTATAAGACCACTGATTTTCCCCCACTTGTGATATGCTAGATGTGATAAAGGTTATAAGTTGCAGTTCATGTCCTGTCAAGTCTGTCGTATCGTAATTGCACATCGCCTGCCTTGTTCATAGATGATAAGCACACAGGAATCCACCGATTGCGATTTGTGATAAGGTAGTTGGTGCTAGTAGATTATGGCCCTTTGCGCGACAAAATTTTCACCCAGTTAGCAAATTTTCGAAGCTTATTTGTAGGATCGTGTTGGGTTTGGAGAAATTTGAGGAACAAATAGTGGGAAAACTAGGAGAGGTCATAACTTCTTCAGTTTTCCACCAAATTGGAAAAAAAAGAGGCTAGATGGCCATTTTTGACCATTCTGAACTTATTGGAGTAGGTTTTAGAAGCATTTGAGCATTGTAAGTGTTAGGACTCCATATTGTCTACTTTTGACCTCATATTTTGTCATGATGTTACCCCTTTTTAGCCCATAAGTTGAAACCCTTGATAACATTTTGACCTCATTATTCCAAAGTATGAAGTAACTCTCCTCATTGCTATATGTTTAATTATTCAACACATATTCATGTTATCTTTATAATTAATCTTTGGAAGTTGACTAAGTCGCTGACAATTGTTGGAACTGTTCAAAGTCCGCAGAATTATAATTCACAGTTGCTGCAACACCAGAAACAGCAACTGTGCAGTTGCTGTAACACCAGAAACAACAAATGACTAAAGCAGGTAAAACCTTATTTTGCAAAGGGTGAAACAACAATTGTCTAGTGGGGCAGTAACCGTCTGAAGCTGGCATAACTATACTTGACAGATGCTAACATAGCACGATCAGCAAAACATAGTCGCAGATGTTGGAACACCAGAACATCATGAGAACTTCAAAGGAACAGTTGAGATTTATCAAATCGAGAACAACAAAAAAACAACCAAGGATAGTACAAGGATCTCAAGGAGATGGACGAAGAATACCAGTTGTGCAACAACAAAAGGATCCGACTAAAGGAAGGATGACAAAGATATACACTGTTGTAACAGCATGCTGTAATAGGAATTGATTTCCTATTTTTGTACAAAAGGGTCAAACTGACTGAATAATGACAATCTATTGTAATAGATGTCTCCTCTATAAAGAGGAGACATCTACAGTTGAGATTTAGCGAGTTATAATGGAAGTATTGTAGTGCAGAGCAAGTCTGAATCTTTATTGTAATTGGACATTTTGGCAGATGAATAAAGCACTGTTCTGAGCATTTCAACTTAGCATCTGTGTTCCAGGGAATCTTGTGAGAGGGACAGGGCCCACCTTCTTCACAAGATTCACCCATTTCTTTTCTGTTAAGTGTGTCTGTGATTTCTGTGTATTTCGAGCCTTGCTTCCGATATTTCCTTTTTGCTGATATTCTGTTTCCTTAATCAATTGGCGCTGTGAGAGTGTGTCACCAGTGAATTAGGATTTTCAGTGTGCATTGGCAAATTGGTCACAGAGGCAGGTGTTGAACATCCTTATTCTAAGGACAGGGTCCTGGTCCTCTGTTACAAAACGACCATCATTTCTTTCTGCAGATTTGTTACCATTAATTAATTGCTTTCATTTCGTTTCTGCAATAGATCATAGCTGCTGTAACACAGAGTAAGGGTTTGATAGAAAGTAGATTTGTTTATACTACAACCTTTAATGCTTTTAGAATTGAGTGCATACAGTACGAGGTCACCTTTGAAACAAAAGGACTTTCCCAGGTTGACATTTTAATGTGGTACTCGACTGTTTAATCAATAAAAAATTCGAGCAGCCAACATTTTGGCGCCGTTTCCGGGGAAGGCGACTAAAGATTTTAAAGGCATTAATGATTTTCCTTTAGAATAACAGGTGCATGAGAGGATGCAGGAAACTTAACTTCACAGGCGGCAAGGGCACAGGAGGAGGAAGAAAATTTTTTATTGACGAGATCATTTCAAAGGCCAAGACATCCCAGAGAACAAGTTCCCGAAGACCTCAGATCCAGTATTCCTCGCAAATAGATCACCAGACGGAGGAAGTACTAGGACCTGAAAGGAAGCTGGAAACACCAGAGCACGTTGAGGAACCGGTAGAAGAACCTGAAGAAACAGAAGATACTGAAGACAGAGCAAGCGATTCAGGAAAAAGACCAATGGAGGATAACAGAGCGGAAGGAAGGGGGTAAAATTCACTCTCCACCTTGGAATTTACTATTGGGGATCTCCCAAGAGGAACAATCCCTATGAAGAACATTCCACCTGCAACATTACCTAATTTTCATGGGTTATCCTCTGAAGACCCTGATGAGTTCCTCTTTGAATTTGATATACTGTGTAGGAGTTATGATTATGTAACTCCTGCTCAAAAATTAAAACTGTTTCCAGCAACATTGAAAGGGAACACGTTAAGGTGGTTTATGAGCTTAGGGGCTCAGGTAATCACTACGTGGGATCAGATGAAAGAAAGTTTTCTGACCAAATATCAGGATTACTGTCGAACAAGAGAAAGGAAGGAAGAATTGTTTAAAATGGTTCAGAAGGAGGACGAGAATCTGGAGGACTTTGTAGAGAGACTGCAGTATAATCTGCAGCGATCTGATCATCTGACTATGAGTAAGGATATTCTGAAGACAATACTGCTAAAAGGGGTACGAGATGACTTCTTGGACATGCTAAATATGCTTGGAAAAGGGGATGTCTCCAAAGAACCATTTGATGAGATTATCAACCTCTGTATGAGATGTTCTAGAGGAGAAGCAAGCAGATCTAAAAGCAGGATAGTATATACTCAAGAGTCCAGAAATCAGCAAGTGGAGGAGCAACACGAGCCGAAATAGGTAATTTGCTTGAAGAATTTAAAACTGAAATGTTAAGCTCTTTTGCTTCACAAATTGATGCCCTACAGGTTTAAAAGAAGCAGGCAGAAGCAGAAGCTGCTATGGCTATTTTCTGTTCTAAATGCAGAGGGAAGCACCCACTGAGGGAATTCCCATTGGATAGGGTACCAATTTGTACCATCTGTGAAAAGGATCATGAGACTCAACAATGCCCTTCTTTGCCAGGAATAAAGCAGCACTGCAATCAACTGAAGAGGAAGCTGAAGCAGTGTACCTGATGACACAAAGGAGGCAATGGAAACCACAAAGACAAGGTATGAATTCTAACACATCATTTAGTCGTTGGAATAATCACTCTCCTTTTCAAACAAATTACCCACCCATGAATCAAATGCAATACCCACCCTTTAATCCAATGCAATTTCCACCTATGCAGCAACCAAATCCTCCCTTTACCGATCCTACCATGTGGAATCCTTGGACTCTTCAGCAACCTTATTTCAATCAATGGAACCCAAACTGGACAGCCTAACAGATTCCATTTCCTCAACCCCAACAATCTCTTTCCTTACCATCTAACGCTCCACCGAATAACCAGTCAATCAAACCCCAACTGCCTGTACAACCTAACCCCAACCCGAATAATAATAAAGCTCTACAGGTAATTGATATTCAAATTCAACCTATTTCCCCTATGCAATGTAATGATATCCATTTACGTTCTGGGAGGATAGTTGGATCCATCATTGATGATATTACTGACTCTGAAAAAGAGGAAACTAGAAAAGAAAAGTCACCTAACAACAATGCTGAAACAATTGAATCATCTTCTAACAAGACTGCTCAAACAACAGAGCCACCCTTCCCTGAACGTCTGACTCTTACCAAAACATTTGAGCCACCTGCTTTTAACCTTTTAGGAGAACTATAGAATTTATATGTCAAAATTCCGCTATTGCAAGCACTAAGAGATGTTATTATTTATGCTAGAACTGTTAGGGATACCTGTATTAAAAAGCCTGGAAGAAAAGCTAAGGAACCCCTCATAGTCCATGTAATGGGAAAACTGACTGCTTTGATGACAGAAAAAGACCCCCCTGTGAAATATGGTGGCCCTGGTCACCCTACAGTAACAGTTCAGGTTGGTAAAACCTTTGTCTCTAAAGTTCTAGTAGATCTGGGTGCTGCAATAAACATTATGACACTTGAAATAGCACAATTACTGTAGTTGAAACATTTAATTATGGAAACCCCAACCATTCTAGAGCTGGATGACCGCTCTACAATTAAACCCGAAGGAGTCATTGAAGATCTGGTAATTTCTGTAGAGTCTTGGAATTACCCAGCCAACTTTGTGGTGTTACAAACTAAAACAAAGTTTGGGGGTCATCCACTGATTCTAGGAAGACCTTGGCTGGCTACAGCAGATGCCTTCATTAGCTGTAAATCTGGATCAATGACAATATCTAATGGGAAGGAAACCAAACAGCTGACTCTTTATCCTCATGCCACACCCATTAATAACGACAATTCTGTATGGTTAGATTATGAGGATGAGGAAACCCAACCTATTCTAATTGTCGGACAAGCTTTAACTTTCAAAGACTCAACCGAAGATGAATTAATCAACAACTTTATTTCTGAACCTTCTTCGGTCAGTCCAGAAATACATAATCACTTCACTGCAATCTTGGAATATGAATCCCAGCAATACCTTGAAACTGAAAATCTACCTTAGACATTAGCTGGCAGCCCCTCCAAAAGTATAACAGTAGAAATCGAGCCAGGTAAAACATTAAATATAAATCCTAATCTAACAAACAACAAAAAACAACAGTTAATGAAGCTACTCCGTGAAAATAAAGAAGCATTCACATGGGATTATACAAATATGAAGGGGATTTCTCCTGAACTATGCACCCACCGCATTTATATTAAAGAAGGATCCTGCCCAGTCTGTCAACCCCAACAATGGATGAATCCCAATTTAAAGGAAATTGTAAAAGAAGAACTTCAAAAATTGCTGAATGCAGGATTTATATACCCCATATCTGATAGTGAATGGGTTTCTCCACTAGTAATTGTACCCAAGAAAAATGGGAAATGGCGAGATGTGTGGATTATAGAGCCCTAAATAAGGCCACCCAGAAAGACCATTTCCCTTTACCATTCATTGATCAGGTATTAGATAACTTGGTAGGTAAGAAATTCTTTTCCTTTTTGGATGGATTTAGCGGATATAATCAGATCAGGATTGCACCCCAAGATCAGGACAAGACCACTTTCACTAGCCCATGGGGGACCTTTTCCTATAGGGTTCTTCCATTTGGGCTATGTAACGCCCCAGCAACATTTCAAAGAGCAGTGATAGGGATTTTTTCTGATATGTTAAATGATTCTTTAGAAATATTTATGGATGACTTTACTCCTTATGGCATGACCTTTGAGGATGCATTACAGAACCTTGAAAAAGTACTTAAGCGATGTATAGAAGCACACCTTGCCTTAAGTACTGAAAAATGCCATATGATGATGAATCAAGGTATTGTATTGGGTCATTTCATCTCATTCTTAGGAATTCAAGTCGATCCAACTAAAATACAGGTAATTCAGACCCTCCCTATCCCCAAAACTCAAACTGATGTGAGACATTTCTTAGGACATGCCGGGTATTATAGAAGATTTATCAAGAATTTTTCTAAAATAGCTTCTCCTCTGTTTGTGTTACTAACGAAAAATGCTGAATTTAAGTGGACTGATGATTGTGAAAAAGCATTCAATGAACTTAAACATCAGTTGTCTACAACTCCCATTTTCAGAGGACCTGATTGGGCACTCCCCTTTCATATATCCTCTGATGCCTCAGACACTGCCATTGGAGCTGTCTTGGGACACGAAGAAAACAGTCTTCCCTATGCCATTTATTTTATTAGTAAAAACATGACCCCCTTAGAACTTAATTATACAGTTATTGACTAGGAATTCCTAGCAGTGATTTATGCTATCAATAAGTTTCGGCATTACATTACTGGCTATACTACTTTTGTGCATACTGACCACTCGGCAATTAAATACTTAATGAACAAATCAGTTACAAATGCTCGAGTTACCAGATGGTTATTGTTATTACAAGAATTTGATATCACAATTGTAGATCGATCAGGAAAAGGGAATGTAGTTGCTGATTTCCTTTCTCGGTTAAAAACTAATGAAAATATTCCAGTAGATGATTCTTTTCCTGACGAGTATTT
>APFE031249806.1:0-13894 GCA_000404065.3 Pinus taeda
TGATGTACCCATGTAGTTCCCATATTGTTACTATTGTGCCCCATAGAAGCCCACTATTATTATTATTATGCCCTTACATTATTATTATTATGTCGGCTCTCGTTATGTTATGACCCCTTAGACTCCTATATATAGAAATGAGGTCTTTTCATTTGTATGGTCCAAGAATTGTTCATTAATGTAATATAAAGGAGGTTTCCCCCTCGAAGAGGTTGAATTCTAAGGCGTTGATCTATCTTTTCTATCTTTTCCTGAGCTGGTTTCATAAAAGATATTAAAACCAAGGGCCTAATATTATAAACACAACACTCGTAAATCCAAATATAAATACTACAAACACTAAAATAAACATGGTTGATTTTCACGGTGAGACAATCCTTGTTACAATGCGACATTCAACCATGGTTGACCATAGTTTTCTATGGTTGACAATGGTTGACCATGATTGATATTATAAAACTAAGGGAATAATAAACCCAAGGGATTAATATTAAAGCCCGAAGCAATTATGAACCCAAGGGAATAATATTAGACCTAAGGCACTGATATTACAAATGCAACATTGGTAAAGTCAAGTATAAATATTACAAACGCTAAAACACACATGGTTTATTTTCATGGTGAGACAATCCTTATCACAATGCAACATCCAAACATGGTTGGCCATCATTGTCTATGATTGAAAATGGTTGACCATTATTGATATTATAAACCTAAGGGAATAATATTAAACCAAAGGGACTAATATTATGAACATAATGTATATAAACCCTAAGATAAATCTTATCAACACTAAAATAAACATGATTGACGATCATTGATTTTCATATTGAGACAATCCTTACCACAATTCCATGTTGGACCATGGTTGACATCATAATAAACCATTTTTGACTTGGGAATAATAAATGATAAAAGAGTGTAGTGTATTAGAGAAGGGGGAAGAAACATAAAGTTTTTTCACAAATTAACTTTGAATCACAAGTCACATAAAACAATTTTAAAACTAAGATATTTTCAAGGGAAAGAGCTTGTCTCCCACAAAGAAATGGATTTTGTCCAAGTAAAACACTTCCTTAGCATTGCAAAGGATCCGCTCATAGACAGGTCATGATTTTTTAATGAATTCGTAGGGTACATTCCCAAGCTTGTAACAAAGGAAGACAATCATATTATTAATTGGCTAGTGTGTGAACATGAGGTCAGTGAAGTTATCAATGACATGCAAAATGGGAAAGCTCCAGGCCGAGATGGTTCCAATCTGGACTTCTTCAAAGCATGCTGTAAAAAGGTCAAATAAGACATCCTTGATGTAATGGAAGACTCAAGAAGATCCCGATTGTTCTTGAAGGCTCTTACTACCTCTTTCATAGCTTTGATTCTAAAGCAGGAAAAAGCTATGACATCGGACAAATTTAGAACCATATATTTATGCAATATGGTGTAAAAAATAATTTCCAAATTGATTGCTACTAATAATTTCTTAAGAGAAATAATCAAGATGGTATGATCATATAGCTTGACCTAGAGAAAGTTTATGACAAGCTAAGTTGGTCTTACATCAGGGCAGTGTTGAAAGCTTATGGGTTCAATCTTTCTAGAACCTTCATGCCTTCGAGGGGTCTCAAACAAGAAGATTCACTTTCCTCCTTCCTCTTTGTGCTCATGATGGAAGGGCTAGGTAGAGCGATAAAAATGGCAAGTGCTCAAGGAAGAATTCAGGGTTTGAAACTCACCATTGATGGAGCTGCTTCAACTCACCAAAAACTTGTGGATGACACTATGCTGTAGGGAATTCCCAAGGTCAAGGAAGCAAAAGCTTTTAAACAAATCTTAAACGAAATTTCTATGGCTGTTGGTATATACGTGAGCCTTGAAAAGTAAAAATTTTTCTTTCTTAACACTTACACTGTTATTAAGAGAAACCTTACTAGAATTCTAGGGTTCCAAAGGGATGAGTTACCCTCTAAGTACTTTCGAATGCCCCTTACACACAAAAATCTAAGCAGGGGAGTGTGGGATCTGTTCATTAACAAACTTCATGATAAGGTTAGGAAATGGACATGCAAATCCTTGAATTTAGCAGGGCACCTTGTGCTCACAGAAGTTGTCTTGCAGGCCATACTCATTTTCATGATGTCAGCTCTTCGTGCTCCTAAAGGATTTATGCAGCAGATTAGGAACATTCAAAGAAATTTTCTTTGGGGAAAAGGGGAAGAGAAAAAGAAACTCGCTTTGGTAGCTTGGGATAAGCTCTGCAAACCTAAGGCCCATGAAGGTTTGGATGTTCATGATCCTAAAACACTCAGCAGGGTTTAGGGTGCAAAGCTTTGGTGGAGGTGGCTTAAGGAATTGGCAATGTTATGGGCCAAGTTTTGGAGATAGAAATATGCAAATAATTGACAAGAGAGGGATCCTATTCAAATTTCTGGGCTTATCAAGGGCTCCCACATTTGGAATCTTGCTTGGGAAAATAGAAGCATTGTCCAACAACAAAGCTTATGGGAGATTCGAGCAAGGAACCTCAGAAGATTCTCGGAGGACAACTCATAGCAATAACCAAACTTGATTAGGGAAGATCCATCCACTCTCAAGAAGGACACTAACAATAAAGTTTTATGCATGGTAAGTGACTTATGGGCTTAGGTAAGGAACAATTGAAAATGGAAAATATGGAAGGATCTAGGCTACAAGGAAGAGAGCACTTTGAAAGCTTAGGCAGACTCTATTGCTATGGACTTGGTGGTGGGCTCCAGTATTGCAACAATAATAGTGCAACTCCTAGGAGTCCCTTCTTTACTTTTTTGAACCCAGTAGTTCGTAATAAACTTGGAAGCGTCTGTGCTATATGCACAAGTACTAGCTCTTGCCGCATGTTGTCACTTGATTAGCTCGCACAATTCTGCTAGGAGCTTAAGCCAACTTCTATGAGATTTTAGAAGAATATTTTAACTAGTGGATGAAAGCTAACTCAAAGGAGGCTAATCTTCTTGCAGAAACAAGCTAAAACCTAAAAGGAAATGCAAACCCTAGCAAACCCTAGTTTTACCAACTAACCCTATTGGTGTAAGAAGTAGGATGAAAGCTACAGAAAGTGATGCCATTGACTCTTGGGAAGCTTAAGTGAATGTGTCTAAGCTACTTCTGAAGTGAAATCTGAAAGGGAACATCTTTTTGTAATTTTGAGTAATCTTGTAGAATTATTATGTATGTGTTTTAAGTGTTTTTGACTTTGTAGAGGTTATTTGAAGAAAGGAAATGTCGAGGGCACTTGAAAGAGGTTGGGAAGGTGAGAAGAGGGCCTAAGGGGTCCCTAGCACCCTTCCAAATAGTTTCACAATGTTCGGGTCTCGAGAAACCGCTCTCGTGAGCTTCTAGAAGAAGTGTGCACGGGTTCTACACGATGTTCTGCACGATGTTTCGAAACGGGATTTTGGACTGTTGACGGTGGAAGAAAGGTGGAGAAATTTAGATCGAGGTTGGATGAGGGTGTGAGGAGGTCTAAGACCTAGTGAATGATGCCGAGGAGTGATTAAGGTGGTTGGATTTTGTTAGAGGATGGAAGGAGCAAGGTTGTACAAAGGTATGGAAATTAGGTCAAGTCGGAAAGGGGTGGAAAATGAAGGCAACAATCTAAGTTAGAGGATTGAGGAGGTTGTATTGATGGAGGAAGGGTAGGCAGGAAGTTATCACAGGTTCTTTGCATGTTATTTTCCAAAACTGATCAAATGAAGACTAGGGAAACCAAAGATCTAGCTACTTTAACCTAATTTGACCTAAATACTAGAGATCATGATGGACAAAAGTTTATTGGCAAAAAATCATGTAAGACAACTATGAAAACCAAGCACGAATGGATCTAAGCATGTAATCACAACTGGTACCAAGTTTTGCAACTAAGAATCTAACACTAGCAATTGCATGAAGAAGTAAGAACAATGTTTTTGTGGCACCAAGGACAGCTTAGTCTAAGCTCATGGTCCCGAGGAGGGAGAGGTGAGATCAAGGGTTGCGTGATGGACTTCTTGAAGATATTTTCTGTTACCAACCTATCAAATCAATATGAAACATGAAAAGCTATTTCAATCGTCAAAAATGACCTAGTTAACCAAGCAAAATTTTAATCTACTAGCAGAAATTATTCTATGAATATAAAAAAAAAACATATAGCAGTACACAGAGGAGGTCCTATCTCTTGGATTGAACCCAACCCGAAGAGCTACAGGTTCCTAAGAAGAAGCTCAGAGCTGATGCAAAATGAAATTGATCTCCATTACTCAGAAAATAACCATGTCACAAGATGTTTTACAGTAGAAGCTCCAAAATGAGCTGAAAAATATAGCAGCACTAAAGTGAGAAATAAAAATTTTCCAAAAGTAAACTATGAAGGTTGGTAGCCTTCCTTCTTATGCACTACGAGGACCTCCAACATCCCTCCTGAACTCAAGGGGCTTGGCTGCTCAAACTGCAAGTGATTAGTCACTTTACAAAAAGTTGCTCGGCTGCCCTTGGGAGTCATCTTTGGTGGCCTGCTAAACTACGAGCTAATGGGAAGAATTCTAAGAAGGGGCCATTTAGTGCAGGAAACAACCTTCCTACAAATCCTCAACCTTGTTCCCTCGTGTTTGGCTCTCAACTGGCTCATAAATGCTTGACCTTGGTCCAAAAGTTGTCCAAAAATCTACAATAACCACGTACTAGACTTCATGGTCAAGTGACTATTCTCATTCAGCAATTAACATAAATATACTCAAAAGCATGCATAAAATATGAAGAATGGTGGATTAATCGAGAATAATAGGCAATAATGATCCCAATAAGTTACCCATTTTTGGGGCTCATCACTTTGAACAGAGGAAGATTTTGGTATCATCCTCGTTTGACCAAATGAGATGGGTAAGAAACGAAGAAGGCAAATTTAACCTCAAAGAAGTGAAATGAATAGTCCTAGGGTTGGATTATCTAAATGGTTATAAGGTATGGAAGGACCTTTTGCATCACCCGCATTGCATGAAAATATTCTGAAAATAAGTTTTGTTGCCCATCCAAATGCTATCTATGTGGTTCATAAGAGGAGACAATGGAACACTTACTGAACCTCTGCCCATTCACCTCTACCTTGTGGGATTGGGTTGGCCTCAATCTTCAGGAAAACTGATAGGGATAGACTCAATATTACCAACACTTCGAAAAATTGGAGAAAATACTTCTAAGGCAATGATATCATCACTAAAGCTTGGAGTCTCACTCCAAGCTTCTTAATCTAGGATGTGTGGAAAGAACACACTCGTAGGATTTTCAAGAACAAAACTGGCACAACCCAGAACACTACTACACAAATATTAAGACAACTCAAACACGCTGTTGGAACCATGTTAGGGAGACCTCCTAAGAACCCAACTCTGCCCCATTCGTTGTTCCCAAGAGCATACATAAGGATGTGAGCCATATAAATGTTGGTAAAGAATTTTGACACCCTCCTCCTCGTTGTTTCTATAAAATTAACATAGATGGAGCCTCTAAAGGTAATCCAGAGATGGCTGGCTTTGGCGAGGTCATCAGAGATGAGTAGGGGTGCATAAAGGATATATTTCATAGTCATTTGGGGACTGTCACCAATAAAATGATGAAGCTCATTGCCTTAGAGAAGTGCCTAGAAATACTAATCTAGTCAAATTCACATAATTCCATCATTGAGGTAGACTCTGAATTGGTTATTAATAGGGCCAAGAAGATTTGCAATGGAAAAGCAATTGGAAAAGTCTTAAAACATTGGTGGCTTTTGCAGGTCTTTCAGTGCGTTCATTCCCACCTACAAACCCTGAGAACATCTAACTTCGTTCATGTGAGAAGAAAGGCCAATATGCTACTTAATCATCTAGCAAATGAAGGAGTATTTTGCGAGGAAAGTTACATGCGGTATGCTTGGGATTTGACACCCTTAAGGAAATTGCATGAGCATTGTCAAAGATATGTAGCTAAAGACATGGAAAACTTCCAAACTATTAGGAATGAACAAGAAGGAAGACTAGAGGAAGAATGAGAAAGTGGAAGCGTAATTCATTCACAACCATTGATCCCCTAAAAATGCTTAAAATAGAGCTTTCTACAGGGTATAGGCACTCGGTAAACAAAAGGCCTCTTAGAAGGTTGCTGACCACATATCTTGACAACCTTTATCATCGAATGACCATCGGGTGGAAAAGTAATCAAAGGTTAACTATTCAAGTGGACCCAAATATTTTTAGATTAGCCATTTATAATATTTTTCGGGTCCGAAAAGAAGGTAAAGATTGTCCAAGTTCCCATTCCGATATCTCGGAGAACCGTGAGATCGAAAAAGGTTTAATCTTGTGGATTTTAGGTTCTAAAAGTGATGAGAGCTTAAGCTTCAAACCAGACTCAAACATTTGTAAACAATGGCTCACAATCCTTATTGGGTCTATGAACCAGGTAAAAGGGTCGCATGTTGCCATGGAGATATTGTTCATGGCCGTCGGCTCTTATGGGATCTAGATTGAAAGGACATTGGGTTTCAACATGGGAGGAGGGTAGGTCCAAAAAAGGACCTGATGTTTTACACAGTGACTATTTATTTACCCTTTCAGATACATAAAGCTTGTAAAGGGAGAGCTTACCATTGAAGTGAATTCTTTAATAACCGTCGAATCATTGTGGATCTCATTGAATGACCATCAAGTTGGATCATGGAAGGTGGTTTAAATTATAAGCTTTAGGTAGAGGGTTTCAAGTTTATTTCAGGTTGTGAAATTGGTTACTCATCATAGGATTAGCCCTTGTTGGTCCTTACACTTGTAAAGCCATCTAACATTTGTAATCTTTGTTCGAGTTAATAGAACGCTCCACTCTTATTTGAAAAAAAGAAAATAATCAATAATCCTTTAAGTTTAATATTGTGATGTTGGAATGGTATGGAAATTTATCCAATGTGGTAGTGTGATAAGCATTCTCACAATGTGACAATCATTGTTAGCAATTTATTCAAGTTGCATTGAAACATTGAATAAATTACGGTTTAATATTCTCATTTATTATATTGGATTAAGGGATTAATGTTTATTATGTTTAATAATATTGGTTTTAGGGTCTATAATATTAAGTTTTATAATGGTATCATTTATAATATTATTTTTAGGGTTTCTAATCCCTTGGGTTTATAATATCAATCCCATGGATTATAATCACTTTGGTTTATAATATAAATCTTATGGTTTAATAGTATTCTCATGGTTTCATTATGCTTTAGGTTCGTAATATTAATCGAGTGGGCTTAAATTTTATCTTAATGTTTATCATCATATGGTTTATAATATTAACCCTAGGGTTTTTAATCCCTTGGGTTTATAATATAAATCCTTGGTTTAATATTATTACAATGGGTTCGTCATCCTATTGGTTTATAATATGAGTCCTTAGTGTTTATTAATCCCTTTAGTATATAATATTATTAGTCCCATGGCTTTATTAATCTATTGGGTTTCAAATATAATTAATATCTTAAGTTTAAGAATTTATAATCCCTTGGGTTTAATATTGTGACATTGCAATGGTATGAAAATCTATAGAGCGTCACAATGTGACAAGTGTCATCCCGATGTGACAAACATTGTAGTAATCATTGTCATAATGACATGCTACATTGCAAGCTATACAATGTCGTGTTGTGACGTTGAATAAATTAGGGTTTAATATTCTAGTTTATAATATTTTATTTAGGGTTTACAATCTAAAACTTTATAACCATATGGTTTATAATAAGAATCCTAGGGTTTTTAATTCCTCAAATTTATAATATTGATACTAGTGTTTATAATCCCTTGGATTTAATATTATTTCCTTCGGTTCATAATCCCTTGGGTTTTAGTGTTAATCCATTGGGTTTATTATTCCTTTAGGTTTATAATATCAAAACCTTTTGTTTATTATTCCCTTAGGTTTATAATATCAATCATGCTCAATCGTCGTCAATCATAGCCAAGCAAGGTCAATCATGGTTGAATATCACATTGTGACAAGGAATGTCTCACCATGAATGTAAAGCATGTTTATTTTAGTGTTTCTAATATCTATATTAGTGTTTAACAATGTCGGTTTAAAATATTAGTCTATTGGGTTTAATATTATTCCCTTGGGTTCATAATCCCTTTGGGGTTTTAGTATGAATCCCTTGGGTTTATTATTAGGTTGGGTTTATAATATCAATCATGGTGAGATTTTTGAATCTCTTGTGTTTGTAATATCAATCCATTATGCTCCTTGATCTCATAGTTTTTTAATTTTGTCCCTTGGGTACACTAAATCGTTGGGTTTTTAATATTAAATAATTGGGTTTATTAGTTCCTTGGGTTTATAATATTAATAATCCCTTTGGTTTATTAATCCCTCGAGTTTAAAATATTAAACCTTGTGTCATAATATTAGTCCCTTTTGTTTAATGTTATTCCCTTAGGTTCATAATGCCCTGTGGTTTTATTATTAATCCCTTGGATTTATTATTCATTTCTCTTTATAATATCAATCACTTGGGTTTATTATTCCGGAGTCAACCATGGTTATTATGATGTCAACCATGGTCCAACATGGAATTGTGAGAAGGATTGTCTCAACATGAAAATCAACGATCATCAATCATGTTTATTTTAGTGATTATAATATTTATCTTATGGTTTATATACATTGGTTCATAATATTAGTCCCTTGGGTTTAATATTATTCCCTTAGGTTCATAATCCCTTCGGCTTATTATTCATTTGGGTTTCTTAGATCAATCCCTTTGGTTTACTATTCCCTTAGGTTTATATTATCAATCATGGTCAACCATTCTCAATCATAGACAATGATGGTCAACCAAGGTTGAGTGTCACATTGTGACTACGATTGTCTCACAATGAAAATAAACCATGTCTATTTTAGTGTTTCTAATAGTTGTACTTGGGTTTACCAATGTTGCATTTTTTATATTAGTCCCTTGGGTTTAATATTATTTCCTTGGGTTCATAATTCCTAGGAGTTTTAATATAAATCCCTTGGGTTCATATTTCCTTGGGGTTTTATTATAAATCCCTTGGGTTTATTTTAGTGCTTGTAATATTTATATCTCAATTTACGAGGGTTGTGGCTATAATACTAGGTTCTTGAGTTTAATATTGTTCACTTGGGTTCATAAACCCTTGGGGTTTTAGTATTAATACCTTGGGTTTATAATATCAATACAATGGGCATGCTATTCCCTTAGGTTTATAATATCAATTGTGGTTAGTCATTGTGAATCATAGCCAACTATAATCAACAATGGTTGAATGTCGCACTATGACAAGGATTGTCTCACCATGAAAATAAACCATGTTTATTTTAGTGTTTGTAATATTTATATTTTGGTTTCCCAATGTTGGGTTTTTAATATTACTCCACTGGGTTCATAATCCTTTGGGTTATAGTTTTAATCTCTTGGTTTTATGCTTCCCTTGTATTCATAATATCAATCACTTGTGTTTATAATTAGCTTGTGTTTATAATATCAATCATGGTCAACCATAATGAGCCATGGTAAATTGTTCTTAACCATGGTCCGATCTCACATTATGGAAGAAACATTCTTCAATTAGGGTTTATATAATTTGGGTTTATAATATTATACACTTGGGTTTAATATTATTCCCCGCAGTTCAGAATTCCCTGGGTTTATAATAATAATAATCCCTTTGGTTTATTAATCCCTAATGTTTATAATATTAGTCCCTTTGGTTTAATATTACTCCCTTGGGTTCATAATCACTTGGGATTTTAGTATTAATTTGTTGGGATTATTATTCCCATGGCTTATAATATAAATCATAGTCAACCATTGTCTATCATAGCCAACCATGGCCAACAATGATTAAATGTCACATTGTCACAAGGATTGTCTCACAATGAAAAAAACCATGTTTATTTTAGTGTTCGTAATATTTATATTTAGGTTTACCAACATTGGGTTTATAATATTAATCCCTTGGGTTTAATATTATTCCCTTGGGTTCATCACCCCTTGCGGTTTTACTATTAATCCCTCGGGATTATTATTACTTTGGCTTTATAATATCAATTCCTTGGTTTTATTATTATCTTAGGTTCATAATTTCAATCATGGTCTACCATTGTCAATCATACCCAACCATAGTTAACCATGTTTGAATGTCACATTGGGACAAGGATTGTCTCACCATGAAAATAAAACATGTTTTCTTTAGTATTTGTAATATTTATATTTTCGTTTACCAATGTTGTGTTTATAAAATTAGTCCCTTGGGTTTAATATTAATCCCTTGGGGTTTTAGTATTAATCCCTTGGTTTTATTATTTGTTTGGGTGTATAATATCAATCCCTTAGGTTTATTATTCCCTTAGGTTTGAAATATCAATGATGGTCAAACGTTGTGAGCATATCTTATTAAACCCTTGGATATATTAATTCATTTTGTTCATAATGTATTAGTCCCTTGGGTTTATTAACCCCATCGGTTTTAAAATATCAATAATCCCTCACATTTAATAATCAATACTCTTTAGGTTTAATATTGTGATGTTCGAATGGTACAAAAATCTACCCAACATCGTAGTGGGACAAGCATCATTACAATGTGATAAAAAATATGAAAATCATTGTCAACAATTTATTTATTGGGTTGATATCATTAACACTTATCGATGTTGTTCAACCATATTTACTAATGTGGTTGGTTTATAATATTAACAATCCCTACGATTTATTAATCCCCTGGGGTTTAGATACCTTGAGTTTATAATATTTATCCCTTCAGTTTAAAATTATTCCCTTGTGTTTATAATATTTTTGGGTTTTAGTAATAAACCTTTTTTTTATTATTCCCTTAGATTTATAATATGAATCCCTCGGGTTTATTAATCCAAGGGTTGTTATTCCTAATTTGTAATGTTATTCATATGATTTACAATAGTAAGACTTGGGTCTAATATAAATCCCCTTGGTTTATAATCATGGTCATCCATGGTCAAACGTCACACTGTGGGAAATATTTTCTCCATATGAAAATCATTCATGGTCAACCATGGTGCACAATCACAGTGTGACAAAGATTGTCTCAATGTTAAAATCAACCATTGTCAACCTTGGTCCAATGTTGCATTCACACAAATATTGTCTCTATGCAAAATATTACTCATATGGTTTATAATACGAGTTCTAGGGTTTAGTATAAATCCCTTGGGTTTATAATCATGGTCAACCATGTTCCAATGTAACATTATGAAACCGTTTTTCTCAATATGAAAATCAAATATTGTTAACCATGGTCAGCTATAGTTCAACATCATATTGTGACAAAGATTGTTTCAATATGAAAAGAAACCATGGTCATCCATTATATTTCTAAGGTTTGCAATATTTACCTTAGGTTTTATATACATAGGGTTTATAATATTAATCCGCTCGATGTAATATTATTCCCTCCAGTTTATAATCCATTGGTTTTTTAGTATTAATCCATAGGGTTTGTTATTATCATGGGTTTATAATATCAATCCTTTGGGTTTATTAATCTAGAGGTTCATATTCCTACAATGTAATATTATTGATAAGGTTTATTAACACTTATAGATGCTTTTAGACAAGATTTAGTAATGTTGTTGGGTTTATAATATTAACAATCCCTACAGTTTATTAATCTGTTAGTGTTTATATACCCTCTCTTTGTAATATTATTCCCTTGAGTTTAATATTATTCCCTTGGGCTTTTATACATTTGGTTTATAATATTAGTCCCTTGGGTTTAATATTATTTCGTTGGGTTCATAATCCCTTGTGTTTTTAGTGTTAATCCCTTTGGTTTATTATTCCTTTGGGGTTATAATATCAACCCCTTTTGTTTATTATTCCCTTAGGTTTACAATATCAATCATGCTCAACCATTTTCAATCATAGCCAAGAATGGTCAATCATGGTCGAATATCACATTGTGACAAGGAATGTCTTAGCATGAAAATAAACCATGTTTATTTTAGTGTTTCTAATATCTAAATTAGGGTATAACAATGTTGGTTTATAATATTAGGTTGTTAGGTTTAATATTATTCCCTCAGGGTTTTAGTATTAATTTCTTGGGTTTATTATTAGGTTTGGTTTATAATTAGGTGAGCTTTATGAATATCTTGTGTTTGTAATATCAATCCTTTATGCTTTTGATCAATTATATTTGTAATATTTATGACTTGGATTCACTAATTCATTGGGGTTTTAATATTAAAAGGTTGGGTTTATTAGTTACTTGGGTCTATAATATTAACAATCCTTTTTTTTTTTTTTTCTAATTTAGAGTAACCTACATACCCATAAGGAATTTGAACTAGTGGCCTATCGCAAGGAGTGCCTTAACACTACACCCATTCACTGTCAATCCAACACCCTGTGAGCTAACAATCCCTTTGGTTTATTAATCGCTTGAGTTTCAAATATTAATTCTTAGGGTTTATTAATTCAACCATATTTAATTTACTATTTTTAATATTTATCTTGGGGTTTGTATACCTTGTGTTGTAATATTAGTCCCTTTTGTTTAATATTATTCCCTTAGGTTGATAATCCCTTGTGGTTTTGGCATTAATCCCTTGTATTTATTCTTCATTTATCTTTATAACCTCAATCACTTGGGTTTATTATTCCCGAGTCAACCATGGGCCATTACGATGTCAACCACGGTCCAACATGGAATTGCGATAAAGATTGTCTCAATATGAAAATCAACGGTCATCAATCATGTATATTTTAGTGTTTATAATATTTATCTTAGGCTTTATATACATGGGTTTATAATATTAATCCCATGGGTTTAATATTATTCCCTTAGGTTCATAATCCCTTGGGGTTTTAGTATTAACATCTTGGGCTTATTATTCCTTTGGGTTTTTCATATGAATTAATTTGATTTCTTATTCCCTTATGTTTATAATATCAATCATGGTCAACCATTGTGAGTAATAGGAAATGATGGTCAACCATGGTTGAATCTCGCATCGTGACAAGGATTGTCTCACCGTGAGAATAAACCATATTTATTTCAGTGTTTGTAATATTTATAGTTGCATTTCAAAATGTTGTTTTTGTAATACTTGTCCCTTAGTTTTAATATTACTCCATTGCGTTCATAATTCCTTGGGGTTTTAATATCAATCCCTTGGGTTCATTATTCATCCGGGTTTACAATATCAATCTCTTGGGTTTATTATTCCCTCAAGTTTATAATATTAATCATGGTCAACCATTTTCAACCATAGCCAACTATGGTTAACCATGGTTGAATGCCGCATTGTGACAAGGATTGTCACACCATGATAATAAACCATGTTTCTTTTAGTGTTTGTCGTATTTATATTTGGATTTATCAATGTTGCGTTTATAATATTAGGCCCTCGGGTTTATTATTCCTTTGGGTTTATAATATCAATCCCATGGATTTATTATTCCCTTAGGTTTTAATATCAATGGTGGTAAACCATTCTCAATCATAGCCAACCATGATCAACCATGGTTAAATGTCACATTGGGACAATGATTGTCTCACCATGAAAAATAACCATGTTTATTTTAATGTTTGTAATATTTACATTTTGGTTTACCAATGTTGGGTTTTTAAAATTACTCCCTTGGGTTTTTGTATTAATCCCTTGAGTTTATGTTTCACTTTTATTCATAATATCAATCGCTTACATTTATTATTAACTTAGGTTTATAATATGAATCATCGTCAACCGTAACCAACCATGGTCAATTGTGGTGAATCATGGTCCCATCTCACATTATGGAAGAAAAATTCTCCACTTAGGGTTTATTAATTTGGGTTTATAATATTAGACCATTGGG
>APFE031249817.1:0-14375 GCA_000404065.3 Pinus taeda
ACCACTGATAAGTAATTTCTAGATGCCTCTCAATCTATTATGCTGAATTTTTGGGGATTCCAAAGAGTGATAATGCCCCTCGCTTTGTTTTCAGCTTTAACCTCTAGAAACTCAAATCTATTGAGCCATTTGCCATGAATTAGTTTGAATTTATGAATGGAAAATTTCGTTTCCTGGATGAAGATCATATCCGGCATTTCTTGTTTCATTCTATAACTAAGCATTCTTTGCCTTCTTTTACTACCTAGACCTCTGATATTCCACGATGTGAACTTCATAATTAAAGTTTTGTAAAGGAGTAACTCGTTAGGTCTTTCATCTTACCCGAGTCTATCATTAACTTTCCACACTCCATCAAGAGGTCCTTCTGGTTTTTCATGCCCCTCTTCTTTCCTGCATTTCTAGTAGCTAATCCTGGAGTTGATTTCATTGTTTTCACACCTCTGTACTCCTGCTTGTCAATGGTTTTTCCTTTATCTAACCCCCTTTCCTCAGTTTTCCATAAAAACCAACTGCTGTATTCTGTTGCAGTGTTCTTGGGGTTGTGAATCTATCCCTCCCGTGGTTCCCTGCATCAAGAACCCTTCCAGATCTAGGTGTTCCTTATCTGGAATTTCCTTAAGTTCATGGTCCTCTAGATCTGTTTCACTCTAGGTCATACCCTGATCCATCTCTAGCTCTCTTTCACTCGTCATAGTTTCTTTCTTATTACCAATCTCGTGTTGGGTTGCAGTTTTCTTCCTTTTCCTTTTCATAGAGACGTTCATATCCATTAAATATCAAATTTCAATATATTTAAATTAAATTAAATAATGCGTTTTTGCATAAAGTAATATTGTAATATATCATATGATTATGAAAGGTGATATTATATTGTTGTGTATAATATATTGCTATAATTTCGATCAAATTAAAACAAAATTTACAATTTTATAGATATTACATTTAAATATATGATGAAAGGTTACAAGTTAAAAATTTCAATTAATCTTAAATTACACCATTACATTATTATGAAAAATGTATATAAAAATCATGTGTGTGCACGTTTTATATATAAATGTAAAGAATTCAAAAACACATGAATAACTAAAACATCAATTTTTATATTTCAAAGAATTTTATTGTTGATGGACGAAAGAAATGAGTATGTGATGGGTGATCCACGCAATTAAGAGAGATGGCTTGGTGGCCATCCTTTTCCACACACCTTTGCATCATGACAAATGGATTTGATTATGTGAGATTTCATGAGACCTCCAACACTATTGTCATTGGTTTTTGGGAGAGTTCTCGTTTGTTTCATGGCAAATATTTGGGATGCGCTAGTGGAAGGGAGGGTTTGAATTTAATTTATTTTTTAAAATGAGAAACAACACTATGTTTAAAATTTTGCACTCCAAGAGTGGTAATTTGGTAAACAAATTAACCCTTCACCAACAATTTTTTGCTTAAAACATTTTTCTTATATTCTTATTGTTTCATTATAATTAATAATTATAACATAGTTTCTATTTTAAAATCTATATTTATGTCATTTTTTCTAGTAACGAAGTTAATAATCAAATTAAAATTAATTGTAAATATTAGAAGTACTTGATTATAAGTTTTGTTCAAAAACATTATAAACACTCTCTCATAGAAAAGACAATGCAATAGGCCCTACTTTGTCAATCTTGTTATCGTTTTAAACTTAAAACAAATCATAAGAATGACTAATTCATTTTAAATTAAAGACCATTTTGACATAGAGTAGAGGAGAAGTAAAGAAAATACACAACCTAAAGTGATTTGTTGTGGGTTGGCTTAGGTAAAGAATGATAATGGTTGTTTTTAGACGAAAATATGCCACCTTATATACAAGTATGCAACCATTCACCATGAAGTCCACCATTAGAAACCATTACTTTAGAAACATCGTGTTTAATAAGATCATTACTTAATGGTGTTAGGATCTATAGGTATTACAAAAATCATGACATTATGGGCCTTTGGAGTTATTAGGGCTAATGGTTGCATACTCGTTTATAAGGTAAGAGCAGTTTAAGTTCAACTCTTCTAGCAATAAAGAACAACACATATGTTTGAGGAGCTTTACAACATATAATTTTGAACTCAATTAAGTTTTCTTAGTCATTCTACACTTGAATGAGAATTGCGAAAAGAGAATCACGCAAATTAGTATGGTCATTTTAATTTCCTTATTTACATGATTATAGTCCTACACATATAATCAATTAGTTCAATTAAAATATGTGGAAAATTGAGTTTTCTTTTCCATGGGAAAGGTTTGAGTTCTCCTTCAGTGAGTCGCTTCGGCATAGGATATATGGATTGAGATTTTTAATTAATTTTTAAATGTTCACATAATTAATTTATGTTGCGAGGACCTACAACAAAATTCTCTATGCAGATTTACATGCTTCTCGGCTTCTCCTCTCAATGATTTAGGCATCTCAACCCAAGCATTGTTTTCTCCAATTACTTTTTCGAAACCAAAATGATATAAATTATACACACACAAACACACACACACACACACAATTGAGAAGCGAGAGAATAATATATCTCTTTTATAATGTCTAATCTAATCATATAGGGTGTAAGATGAATCAATTCTAATCTAATATACACATTGCATATACTATCTCCTCTCTTCTGTGTCTCACATATGAGCATGTGATCTTCTTTTAATAGAAGCACAATTCCATTTGGAAACCAAGGATTATAGAGTAAAAAAAGTATTACTTGTTAAGGGATCATATTTTAGAAGTTTCATTTAGGGTTTTGCTTGCAAAGGATGTGGACACCGTCTCTCATATAAAAAAATTGGTGCTTGCATCATAGAAATATACACTTCTATTGCTAGCCTCTACAACTAGCTCAATAATCCTACCCCTTTCTATATATATATATATATGAAAACGAACACAAGAAGTATTTTGATATTTCAAACGGTTGTGTAAGTGGCACCATTCAAATAAATAAAAGGTTTCAATCCATCAAACCTTGTTGTAACTCCGTCAATTTCTGAAGCTAAAAGAAATATTCAATCATCAACTTTCAGAATGCCCCACAGAACAATACATGTCATATGAATACATGAGACATGAAGTCTCACAATCTCACATCGAAAAATACCTATTTAAACCCGAGTTTGACATGAATCTACGTAAGTTTCTAAGCTAAAGTTGTGTACGTAGAATTCACAATGTGTCAATATGCATATCAAACATAGATTTTGATGCATTTAAGAGACGTGAATGACCAATTCCACCATGACCTTGTGCCTCCTCCACTCCTTTTCACAGATTAGATTTCATAGGTGACTATACTGTGGAATTACAATATACACATATTATACAAAAAAGAGGAGAGCCCTTATCGAGAGCCTAATAGTCCATACTAACATGTAGCGATCCCTCTCCATATCATTCTGAGTCACAGTCACGAGAGAGGTGCGCATATAGGCAACATTAATGTTTGCCTAATCTTTGCAATCTTAATCCATGCTCCGTGAATAAATGGATGTGCAATACCCTTTGACAATATCATCGAACTCGCTTTGCAAGCAGTAAATTACATGATCAATGGAGCCATGACTTACATTGCATCAAGAGTTCCTAACATTGATTTTTCCATTCTTCGTAAGCCCAAAGTGTTACTTAAAATAGTTTTTACAGCTGACACCGTGAAAGGCACCAACCAAGTGGAACACAAATTTGTATGGACTACTAATAACGTTTTAGGAAAATAATAAACCATCAAAAATGTGTTTTGTGAACTTTATAACACATGAGGAAAAACACAGGCAAAATGTTTGAACGTCAAATACGGGCAAAATGCCTTGTGACTCACATTTTGCCCGTTAAATTCCAACCCTCGTCGAGGGAAGTTGCTCAAACATAAGTCAAAGAAACTCATCTCTATCTTTATTGATATCTATTTTATATAATATAAAATCACACAAACAAAATGAAATAACTATTGTTGAATTAGATCAAGAAAATAAAAATTAAAAAAAATCACCATTATAATATATGAAAAAATGAATTCAATTAGGGAAGGGGACATATTGGCTATAATAATATTCATATATATTTCGAAATGGAAAGAGCTCTCGAATCCCTTGTGGTGCCTAGGGTTTCACCCAAAACCCTAGCCGACCAATCTTTGCTCTATTTGCATGGATTTTCTGCACATAGTACAATGGTGAATAATGTGTGATTTGGCAAATAAATATTTTCCTTTTGCAGTTATGGCTTGCAATCAAGCTATCTCTTCTTCATTTTCGTACAATTCTATGTTGAAGTCTCTTTGTGGTCCTCTAGTGGTGCAAGATAATTTTTCCGTGTACATTCTTCTAGATGAGGAAGCTTTAACCTGTGAAAAGTATTTTTCAAGGAATGGTTTGGTTTGCATGTTTTATGGGTTATGGGCATGGCTTGTGGATATGCTTAAATGTATCTCTAAGACATGGAAGCCCCTTTCAAGGGAAGAGTTACCCTATGGCACCAACTTTCTTCACATGATTGGAGAGAAGAAGGCTACATGTGAAGTGGGGAAAATTTCTACCACCCTAGTTTTGATAACACTATTGAACCCTCCCTTGGATTTTTGGAGCAATGCATTGCTTTCCTCCATTGGGAACGTGGTGGGAAAATTCCATCGTAGTTGTCCTTGTTAATAACATAAGGAACATCACATTAGAACATAGTAACAAGGATTAGATGGAAAACCTTGGGTAGGTTAAAACTTCAAGCAATTTCCAACAAGCACTAGTGGGTAAGCCCAACTACTCCTAAACATTGTGCTACACACTCCACTAAATCCAATAAAATCAAGACCATTAGAAATGTGAGCACCCAAAGGATCTTTAAATGCACTAACTCCAAACTTGAAGAGAGGGAGCCCCAAAATTCAACAATAATCACCAACTCTAAGAGAGGCCACAATGTCAAGTTACAAGTCTCATTGACAGAGTCAAAGTTACCCATCTCTAGCGCCAAACTACTAATACATAGACTAGTCCAAAGCACAAACAAAACCAAACCATTTTCAGAAGGTGAAAAATGGAAAAAGAAATTCCTAGTGGCTACATGAAATTTGTTGTGCATGTTGAAAGTCCCCACAAATAATACCACCTATTAGGAGGGAACTATGTAACACATCATAAAATTTGATAGAGACAAGAGTGAAGACTTGCCATACTCTCCAACTTAATAAGAAATGCTCACAAGTTTGGTGAATAGGGTGGGTTGGCCACCCAACCAACCCTCTTGAATTGAATTGAAATATGAAGCAATGGGGTGGTGAGAAAGCCTCCCAACCTTATGGGTACTCTTGACATCCACCTCCATGAGGGGATAAAACAATGGTCATTAATATTTATAAACAAATAATTTTAATTAAAAGAATAAAATTATATATTTATTATATCTCAACATTTCATGAAAAGTGGGAAATTATTGGGGAAAGCATCATTGAATATGCAATTTAAAATTATAGAATTAAATGTCTCACAGTTAAATAAGTTTTAAATTTTTTTACAAGTCACTCCCCTACATATCAAATTTCAATGTATTTAAATTATTTTAAACTACACAAATTGTGCACACATGTATTCAACTTAATTCAAAACACACATAAAATGGCATACAAAACTCACACCACAATTAATTAAAAATTTAAACATTTCAATAAAAATTCACACTTTTTTTTATTATAAAAAAATACAGTGAAATATACAATATAAACTTATACTATCATATAAACAAAATACAATTTTTTTAAATGTTCATGCCTCTCAAACATAAAATCTCCAAGTACTTACATTAATTTAAACTATTGTAAAACCCAAAGTGTTAATTTATTATATCTAAACATTTCATGAAAAACATGAAACTATGGGGTAAACTTAAATGAATATGAAATTTAAAACTATATAATTAAATGTGATGCAATCAAATGCACTTTATTTTTTTACAAGTCACTCCCCAAAACATCAAATTTCAATGTATTTTTATTATTTTAAAATACACAAATCCTACACCTGTATTCAAATTAGTTCAAAATACATATAACATAGCATACAAAAATGAGAGTACAATAAATTCAAAATTTAATCATTTAAGTAAAAAATCACATATTTTTTTTTGTTTATAAACAAATATAGTTTAATATACAATATAATATCATACAAATACAATATTTTTTTTTTAAATGTTCATGTCTCTCAAGCATCAAATTTATGAGTACTTACATTATTTTAAACTATTGTAAAACACACACTGCTAATTTATTATATCTAAACTTTTATTATATCTAATTTTTTTAGGTCACTCCCCCAATACATCAAATTTCAAAGTATTTAAATTATTTTAAAATACATAAATTTTAAGTTGAAATTAATTCAAAATACAAATAACATGGCATACAAAATACATACAAGAATTAATTATAATATCATACAAACAAAATACAAATTTTTTAAATGTTATGTCTCTAAAACATCAAATTTCCAAGTACTTGCATTATTTTAAACTATTGTAAAACAAACAATGTTAATTTATTATATCCACACATTTCATGAAAAAATATGAAACTATTGGGGAAAAGATGGCTGAATATGCAATTTAAAATTATAGAATTAAATGTCATGCAATCAAATACAATTTTTAATTTTTATGGGTCACTCCTCCAAAACATCAAATTTCAATGTATGCAAATTATTTTAAAATACTCAAATTTTACACAGGCATTCAACTTAATTCAAAATACATATAATATCCCATACAAGAAAAAGAATTAATTAAAAATTTAAACACTTGAAGAAAATATCACAATTCTTTTTATCAACAAATATAGTTTAATATACAATATAAAATTATAATAACATACAAACACAATATACTTTTTTTTAAGATGTCCATCTCTCTCAAACATCAAACTTCCAAGTACTTGCATTATCTTAAACTATTGTAAAACACATGCTGTTAAGCTATTACATCTAAACATTTCATGAAAATTTTGAAAGAACTAGGGAAACCATAGTTGGATATACAATATAAAATTATAAAATTAAATGTCATAAAATCAAATACATTTTCCTTAACAAGTGAGACCCCCAAAAAATCAAATTTCAATGTATTTAAATTATTTTCAGATACACAAATTTTACACATGTATTCATTAAAAATTTAAACATTTAAAAGAAAATGTATAATCAAATATAGTTCAATATACAATATAAAATTATAATATCATACAAACAAAATACACCCTTTTTTTTAAATGTCCATGTCTCTCAAACATCAAATCTCTAAGTGTACCTGTATTATCTTGAACTCTTGTAAAATCCTAAAGTGTTAATTTATTGTATCTAAACATTTAATGAAAAATCTGAAAGTATTGGTGAAAGCATAGCTTAGTATGCAATTCAAAATTATAGAATTAGATGTCATACAATCAAATACTTTATTTTTATTTTTTTTTTACAAGTCACTCCCCCAGGCATCAAATTTCAATGTATTTATATCATTTTGAAGTGCACAAACTTTACATACTCATTCAAATTAATTCAACATAATTAATTAAATATTTAAACATTTCATTAAAAATTCACAGATTCTATTTATAAACCACCATAGTTTTAATATACAACATAAAGTTCTAACACCATACAAACACAATACACAATTTTTGTAAATGTTCATGTCTCTCCAACATTAAATTTCCAAAGCACTTACATTATTTTAAACTCTCTTAAAAACACATTGTTACACCCATAACCAAATACAAACAACACAACATTTACATAAAACATTAACATGGTACAACATAGTACACTAAATATAATTAAATATAACAAAACATATAAATTAAAAGTTTTTGTTTTATATAAATTTTAGAATTTGAAATCATCAATTTTTATTTTCATTTTTATTTCTTGGTGTTTTTATGATATTTAATTTTTATGTGTTTTGTAATTTTAAATGTACATCTTGAAAAGTGTTTGTATAAATGCTGAAATTTTGAAACTTCATTATTATTAATTATCTAGAATTTTAATTTGTAGAGACTAGTCAAAAATCAAAAAATAATTCTAAATTCCATTTTCCCATTGTCATTAACATATATACAAACTTCAAAATACAAAATACACTAATGCAAGGGTGGAATTTAAAATGCAACCGCTCAAATTAATTTAAAATACATTACATTATACATATAAATTAGTTTAATTAAAATTTGAAAATTTGAGATTTAAATATATCATGGAAAATTCAAAAATTTATAAAATAAAATGTCATAAAGTCCAAAATAAATTTAGAAATTCGTGTCTAGATGGCAAAAAAAATGGATCTATATTTAGATTGGCTTGAAACATAAAATAAAATGCATCAACAAAAATACAAGGATCATTATAATTAAAAATTCATCCCATATAACAAAAAAGAAAAAAGAAAAAAGGTCAAACTCTTCATAAAATTATAGTTCAATTTACAATTATATACTTGTATATCATAACATGCAGTGCAAATGGGTGTAAATTAATTTGAAATACAAATTTACCATCTTGAACTCATCATTTAATATATTAAAATATAAATTTGATAACAATATAATCATTGTATTTGAAAATTTCATACAAAAATCACATGTTTTTGAACAAATTATAGTTTAACATACAATTAATGATATTTAAATTAGAAATTAAATATTATAGGAAGGCAATAAAAGCATTTTCTCAAACATCAATTTTTGAATAGTTAAATCAACTTAAACAGAGAGTGTTATGTGTATCACCTTACACACACAAACACAACAACAACAACATAACTTTTTGACATTAAGAGGATACAACACAAAACACTACAACACAACACAAATATATAGATTTCAGCTTCTGTTTATAATATTAGATTTAAGCTTCTCTTTGTAATGTTCTAGTTTATTAAATATATCAGATTTTAGGTTGTATAAAGTTCACAAATGAATGTCATCAGAGTATGTAAATGTGTTTATAAGCATCAAATTTTAAGGAGTGGAATTCAAAATTAAATAGTAAAGTGTCCAATTCATCAAACATGGAAATTTTGAAGTGTGATTCTCATAAATGGGTTTGGCATGTAAAAATGTTCTTGTATGGATTTTAGAACTTTGAAGATTAGTTTCTATTAAAAATGCAATTGCAAATTTATCAAACACGGAAATTTTTAAATGTACTTTTACAATTGTTATTATTTAAATGTGCTAAGATTTAAATTTTGAGATGAGAAATTTAAAATAAATAAAAGCCCTACACATCCAAGTTTTAAAATGCAAAAATTAAATTTCCAAATGTGAGGTTGAAAATTAAATATATCAAAAGTTTTTACATAAATAGTGCAGTAAGAATTTCATGGTAATATTTTGTTAGCAATTTCATTATAAAATTATTATGAAAAAAATAACTTCATTAAAAAAATAAAAATATATTATTAATGTTCAAAATAAATAATTCTAAAAATTGTTATTATAAAATGATGGCAGAAATAAATTTAAAATTAGAATTTTAAAAAGAAAAGGCATAGAAAAATAATAATACTAAACCACAAAGCATGATAAACACAATAAAAACACGGACAAGCCTCCATGATAGCTTTGGTCATTGCTATCCATGAAGGATGGGAGAAGGGGCAATCCCCTCTCAAAAAGAAAATGCTTGACTATATATCTATTTGCATCAGCAATAATATAATTGTATTAACCAACTACACATCATCTACTTGCTACTCCTATATGATTTGGACCTTCCATCAACCTCCCCTCTCCATGTACCTTGTCTGGCACAATACCTTACTCTTGTAAAGAACATTTTCCATATACCTATTTCATATCACAAGAGAATTAAATATTTAGTAGAAATTTTAGTGTGCATTAATAAAAACAAATACAATTACCTAAATATTCTCTCAAATCTAACTCTTATTCTGTTGGTCTATATCATGAATTGGTTAAATTCTTGTGCAGAACTTCCTTCTCACCTTCCAACTCACCAAAAAGATGTTACTCTTTTGTTAAACAATATTCCATGTGTGCTGTCCTCCTCAGTCCACCTGTTTCATATCACCTTCCAACTCACCAAAAAGATGTTACTCTTTTGTTAAACAATATTCCATGTGTGCTGTCCTCCTCAGTCCACCTGTTTCATATCATAAAAAGGTTAAATGTTTAACGCCCATTTTATCTTGATACAATAAATACAAAATACAATTAATTGTATATTCTTTCAAATCCAATTCAAAATAAATAAATGGGACACATAATAGATATTTGGCTTTTATAAATTTCCCCAGGCATTTAGCATGAAATCAAAAGTAATAAACTGCAATATATATTGTTATGCATGCTAATACAAAGTCTTGAACAACTAAATATCCCCTCTTTTCTCGCGCACAATATCAGCAACGTGAAGGCAAGCCCCATAAGAATAAGAGGCAGCAAACATCTACACCTCATACTTCAAAGTCACAACATAGAAGAAATATTTGTTGGCATATGTTTTGCTATTGGAATCTACTCTATTCCCTTTCCAAAGCATTTATTCTACTGCCTCTTAGAGACAGCTGTAAATATTATTATGGTTTTAATTTAATTCAGTTGACATGAACATCCTCTATTCCCTTTCCAAAGCATTTTGATCTACTGCTTGTTAGAGAATGCTGTAATTGTTATGGTTTTAATTTTATTCAGTTGACATGAACTTCCTTAGATGTCACTGCCATTTCAATTACATTGGTTGGGCTGTAATCTCTCAAAGTGAAATAGAAAACAGGCTTATGTGGGCTACCTCACAAAAATAACACTAATATGGGCTACCTCCACAAAATTGTTCAGAAATAGAAAACACACCTATATGGGCTACCTCACAAAAATGTTCATTCATATTATACTGATCAAGAGAGAATAAATAATGTTGAACCTGTATGACACCATTTTTAAGAGATTGATTTCAAGCAAAGAGACAGTAATTTTGGTTCAACCTTTGACAAAATAAAAGTGCCTACCCTAAACTACTCATTAGCACAAATCACAAGATCTATTGCCCCAGAGAAAGCGTTGTCCCTCTGACAAAACCTTGACCAGCAATGGGCAGGGGCAGAGGCATGAGGCAGAGGAAGTTATTGCAGAGCCGATTACCTTACCGGGTAGCAGAGACAAGCACAAAACAAAAACCAGAACAGGGCCTCATTGCCTTGGAGAAACCAAGGGCGCTGACCCTCACGCAAAAATTTGTTTCCATAGCTATGCCAACTGGGGTTTTGTGAGACCACATCTTTGAACGAATCCCCAATTTTTTTAAAAGGTTTTCATTAATTTAAAATTTATCGGGTTTCTCTAAAAGCAAAAACAAAACAAACGCATAACGAAAAACATAACTCTGCTCTATTAAAAACGAACATTATAAAAAAAAACAAAACAAACGCTTGCTGAAAAACGTAACTCTGCTCTATTAAAAATGAACATTATAAAAGAAAATAAACCTGTAACTATCCATGAAGATTGACAGCTCTTAAATACAGTCTTAGAAATCCAAGGCATCAGAGATCATGGATCTTTAAATTGGGTTTCTCTTTACATCGCCTTGGAACACAAGGGAGAACTATAATGCACTTAAACCCCTCGGTCAGAATAAATTGTTAATTAGAGAAGCCATAATTTAGATTCTCAGCTGCAGTAGGAAAAACCCATAGCAATCCATAATTATATCTTTCTAATCCAAACACAAAGCCAAAACAACGAGTATTGGGGAATCAAATGTGCACACTAAAATGATCCAAGCACACACACAATTAATTCAGATGATCCATTACAAAGCCATCTTAAAATACAAATGAAAAATAAAAGGGTGCATACCTTGTCCGAGTGGGATCCCATGTCTTCTTCTCTTCTCTTTAGCATTATCTTGCCTCATAACCCCAACCAATTAGACCCAAACTCCTCTCCCTCCTAACCCAAACCAACTAGATCTAATCTTTTCTACCTCTCCACCCAAAACTGAAAAGAAAAAACCAAAACCAAGCCAAAATAAAAGAAAAAAAAACAAAAAAACAAAAACCCAGAGACAGACACAGTAACAATTATTCAATTAAGCATGGCCATGCTGGAAAAACAGCAAAAACAAACCAGAAAACGGGTAAAATCATCTAACAAATCTTATTTCTTCTCTCGCTCAGGCAACTCAAAAATTAAATTCCACGCACTGGTATGGATCGCCCACCGTTAGCATGAGATGTAACAATACCAAATGTAAAAAGGCATAATCAGGGAAGCTAAGGGAAGCTAGAAAACAACGCCCACATGCCTGCCTCCTCTCCACTTTCATTTCCTGTCATAAGGACGGAATGCCCATCCTCGCCTCGCTTCACCTGTACAACCTCCCTAATGCCGCAGGCTTATACTAATTATATCGATATAGGATTGGATGGGATATTTATGTTTTAGGGATTTCGTATGCTTAAAGATTTTGGAATCGGACAGGCTGGCACCAGGTGAGGCGGTTATAATTTGAATTTGAAATGTGGCCGTTGAGTTTGAAATCAAAATTCACCAACATCACCTCCACCTCCGTATATATATAATTAAAATATTGCTTTGATATTAATGTTTTAATTTCTTCTTTAATTATTATTATTATTTGCTCATGAATATGGTAGAGTTTAAAAGGACTGGGTTATTTATTTTTTATGTAATTATCAAGTTAAGAAATATAATGTACTATATAAAATGGTTGGTTTAATATTATATTGGTGTGTTTTATCTTTTTTTAGAGACTTGCATATATTAAGAATATTTGTTTGCATCATCAAGTTTATCTCACACTAGACAATTCCAACTAATCTTTCACTTGCACATTAGTTCATTGTGCTCAATATGTTTCTTTTACAAATGCCAAAAAGTATTACAACAAACTAACTTGTTCTCTATCAATATCACTCAAAATGCTAACAAACTTCAATTGATCCAATAATCTAACCATGTTTTAAGAGGCACCTTCACACATAACTTGTGCCTTTCCTCCCTGCCTTTAGAAAACAAAATATTATCAAAGGCATACATCCAATACCTCCAACTCTTTTTAGCTATAAATACCTTTATTTCATCCATCAATCACACTGCAATACTTTTCCTCTCACTTCTTCCATCTTCCACATACTTTTCCATGGAAAGAAGTAAAGCATGGTGACCTTTGACTAGAGGTCATGGTATTCCCTAATCACATTGGAAAGAAGAAGCATGCTATTAATTCCTACATTTCTCATGGATTGCTAGGCTATATCCATTTTTGTCTTCTTTCAAACACAATACTTGTTTTCAATAACTCTAATAGCATCCACACCAATACTGATTTTATCATTGATACACATTCTCTTTCCTCACAGACAAGCACCATGACCCGATGCCTCCTTTCAAAGGATTTTGTACAAATCTGTAATCTCTATTTTATGTTCTTGAGTTTTCTTTTGGGGCGGAATACAACAAATCACATGCATACCATATATGCCTCTCCTAGACAATATTTCTAAACTATGGTATTGGGGGGTAATCACCCGCTTTTCTAAAACCGAGAATAATATTATTTTCGATGGGTTAAAATATATTATTTTTATTGGCAAGAAATTGCATCTCCCTCTTCTCTGCAATAGTGGAGCCATTTCCGAAGAAATGACATCCCAACCTCAATCACACGGCTTTATGAATGTCAAAATAAAACTCCATTACGTTCTTCCACAGATTGTGACCTAACTCCTTAATGTTGTCTTCATAGAGTTGGGACAAAGGCTATGTGAACCATCTAACATTCACTTAATGCATTGGAGAAATTTGAACAAACTTTTCATCTTTTCAATAGTTGAGATATGGCACACGTCCATCAATCTTGCATTTTTTGCACCTACCTACAAAGACTTGTGTCACAACATTACTCAAACAATATTCATTCAACGAATAATGGGAGGATACTAGCCACCTCGCTATATTTGCTTTCGTTTATAGCACACCTCGCCAATCATACTTGGGAATGATGTTTACATTCTTAAAATTGTTATGGAGGGCTACAAAATATCAACAAGAGATTATGATGCATATGACATCAACATTGTCTTCCTTCTCTCGAATCTTGCGCACACTAGGTCTCTTTGTCGATATTTTCGACATCTCTATTGAGTGGTTATCTTAGATCTCCACACTCCACCTATCATTTCTCGCGATCACAAATTTGAACAAAATAATTTCTATGTTATATCATAGTTTAAAAATTCAATGTGTGTTCAAAATAATAAGCCCAATAAACACAACAAAGATAAATTGTGAACCTTGCAGAGACCTCG